>JAZHYW010025180.1:0-14066 GCA_037355805.1 Ixodes ricinus | reverse complement strand
GTGAAGTCTGCCGCCACACGGGCCGTAATGAAATCTTGCCTTGGATTTAGTTAGTGGTGTCAACCTCTTTGCAGCCTGTTGCTGCCGTATGAAACCCACGTTGGCAAAAAAGAAACGCAAGCAACCTGGCCTCCCAATGAAGCTCTGCGGGCATGGATCGCTGCCGTAATTACGCCTATTATATCCTTCTACACGTTCGCGATGTGATTAATAGACCGATCTCACCAAGCGTTCGGCGCATGCGTGGCGCCGCCATAACTTTAGTTCACAGGAGGAAAACGGCAATTCACGAGAGGGCTCGTGCTGTCTCGTGCTCTACACGCGCAGAGCTCCAGCGAGGTTGTTGCACGTGCAGAAAGACTAAAGTTCCCTCGATGCATTGCGGCAGCGGTGGCGTGGTCAAACTGGCTGGTGAGATTGGTCTATTGAGCCAGCGTTCCGTCCACCAACGACGCGTGTGAATGTGATAGGGATTTTAGCTCAGGAGAGCCTCGGCGCGGCAAAAAACAAAACAAAAAACAAGTGCCTTTTTTGCGGCACCGAATCTGCGGATTTGGTGCGAGACAGACTACTCCCGATGATTAGTACGACCACAACGCGTGTCGGTAGAACGCGGCACAAATCCTGTCTTGTATTGCCGGCAGCGATCCCTTCGCACCCCCGCCGCTCCCTCTCGGTATACACTTTCGGACCACTAGTGTTCCCCGTTTCGCATTGCTGAACTGGTTGATGAGAGTAGCCAAACCACAAGCCAAGAGTAGCCATTCTATTTATATTTGCGCCATATTTGTCGTTTCTGTATGATTCTGTGTTTTCGGATAAATTTGACAAAATTAGAACAACACTCGCCGATAAAATGTTTCTAAATTCAGATTTATTCGAAAACCCCCGAATTTCAATGTTGCAATGACGGAGAAAACGACAAAATATTCTACTAATAGTTATAGTTCGCACAAAAATAATAGAGCACTGAAATGGACGAAGGACAGACAGTCACAGTTCTTTTAGAACTAAAAGAACTGTAAGGGTCCGTCTTTCGTTCATTCCAGTGTTTTATTATTTCTGTGTGAACTATAGTTTGTCCAACGCGCTCTACTACGTGTGCTTATTCTACAAATAAGCTTGGTCAGAGTCAGTGGTCACGAGGAGAGGCCTTTCCAGTTTTCTTTCAAATCTAGAAATATTGACAAAATGGGGTGAATCGTTCCTCCTGCTAAGTTTTGCTCAGGAAAACCGGTCATTGTAATTTTCGGGTTCGGGTCCGATCCAAGATTCGGACCCGAATCTGAAAGTTCGGAAAGGTTCGGATGATTCACCGAACCCCATAGCGATAGTAGCAGTAGCTGCGTTCGATTTACTTGTACCTCCTGCACCGGTGCAGAAGAGTGTAGGGCAGTGAACTTCCGGTCGATCTCAATACACATACCGGAAGTAGACTGCCCTACACTTTGCTGCACGGGTGCAGTGAGACATTTCGGATCATGGATGGATGGATAGATCCCAAAGTAACGTTGATGGATGCTATACTCTGTTTCACCTTGTGTTGTACCGCAGGAAAGGCTACAAGCGCGAGCTCCTTGCTCTAGGGCACATCTCGGCGGCACAAGCTCTCGTGCACCAATGGGCAGCTGCCAACGCTAAGAACTCGCGCTTCTAGCCTTCGCTGCGGTACAACATAAGGTGAAACGGAGTATAGCGGCTGTATCCCTTATATCGGGCGGTAGCTCATTCGGATATATTGGCAACGTTGTCAAACCATTTTGTCAGGAAGATTTAAATATTCTCGTCTTGTTCTTACAAAACAACAAGAAATTTATTATCACACTCCAAAATTGTAGTATTCTTTTACGTGTAAAAATAAAAACAGGGTATCTTCCATGGTACTCCTGAAAGTCCTTTTTTGGCACAACGTTAGGGTCGTAATTAAAATAAAGTTTCGGTTTCGTATTCAAATGATTAGCGAAATTCACCATATTCACACTGTTCACGCACAAAAATATTCCCAAAAGGCAAAACGGCACTTGAGAGACCAAAACCAACACTCATAAGGATTGAATAGGATTACTGTCGAGACCGGTTATAACGAACACGGTTATAACGAAATAGCGGCTACAGCGAAGCGATCACGATTTCCCGTTCCATTTTGCACTTCGTAATAACCGAAGTCGGTTATAACGAAATAGCGGATATTTCGAAGTGATTTCCAATTCCCGTTGACTTCGTTATAACCGGTCTCGACAGTAATGCACCACCTAAAGACACCTCCTGAAAAATCTTTCCTACACTCCTTTCATTTCTTTATTTATTATACTAATCTCTTTTTGCGCCCGAATGGCGCTCGGAACACCCTGATAGAACACCCTTTGCGTGTTGCATAATCAGCTTACGACAAAGAAATAAACAGCGAAAATTGCCTGCCAGTCCGTTTCTATCTTTCGTCCGAATAATACTTAGCTAACGTAACGCCTAGGCATTGAGCATTTTCTAGTCGCCCTGCCCGCGTAAGATGACAGATAAGAAAGGGGACCTTGAATTATCGCCGGATTCGTGCATCGAGTCAAGCGACTGCTTTGCATCGCCCTGCCAGTTGCTGGACCGCGTCCAGTTCCAGTTTTCCCCGATTGATACCTGCTCCGTATACCTAACACTTTCCAGATAACAGGGGGTAAGAGGCGGACGCGGGTATGGTGGGCTAAAGGGGCAGGCCTGGTTAGAGAGTTTTATGGTGAATTCAGTGGTGCTTTCAGCGCCTCTGGAGCGCTTCTCCGAGAGCGCTCCAGAGCGCTGAAAGCACCACGCGGAATTCATCGTCAGAAAATAGTGCCCCCAACGCATTCGGGTTCTCCGAGAAGCTTGGGGCGTCACACAGGACGTTCTGACCACGCGCAGTGCGACGCTCTACGTTGGAAAAAATGCGAACAAAAATGGACAGATTGAGCATTTTTTTAGCACTATGTAGAGACGTATTGTACAGCCGTGAATGGGAATGCCACCTCTTACATTTTTGTTTTCTAAGAAAATGCTAACAAAAAATGAGCAGATTGAGCATTTTTTCCCACTCTGTAGAGACGTATTGTTCAGTAGAAATGCGACCCCTTACATATTAGTTTTCTTCGTATTTTATGCCTGCTTCGTTTTATTTAGAGCCCCATAAACCCGCTCCCAGACACCCCGTGGAGCAACATTGGGGGTCGCCACTTGTTGGCCATGAACCGCGTAATGTGGATCCGAGTCCTCGCCCAACGCCTCGTGTCCAATCGATGCCCAGAGTGCGTGACCAAAAAATGGCGGACTCGGATAATTAGCGAAGCAGATACTAGATGACGCGACAACTTGTAACTACCCAAAGAATTAGTCTTTGCTGTTGTGGTGCTGTTGACAGCTTTCCGATGGTACCACACGAGGCAGGGGTCGTGGGACCGCTCTCGACCGCTGGGACCAGCAAGCGATGGTCACACCTCCCCAGTTTGCATACGAGTGCAGATAAGAGAAAGACACTACCAAGCAATACCTAAATGTGAGGGGGGCCCAACGTTTCAAAACCAATTCGGTTTCTGGGACGACTGCGACCGCCGAGTAGCAGATTCTTCGTCTGAGAGCGGCTATACGACCACGGTGGAAGAAGAAAGACGTGTCTGACTCTGAACGACACCGCCTCGCCACGGAGCAAGTGTATCGAAGATTCGCTCCTATTTCTGACAAACGACGTGAGATGGCGCGGCATGACAAGAGCTCGAGGAACCGGCCTTATTCGCCCACACGTTTCCAAAGCCGCGCGGCGCGCCCGCGCCTGCGCGCCGAGCCCCAACCCAGCAGTGCCCCACCGGCAGATGCGCGAAGCCCGAGTGGAATTTCGAACCCACTTGCTGACCTTGTTCCGACACCTGTCTTCTCTTCCACCGCGGGTACGACCATTGAACCGCAGCATCCGCTGCATTGGACAAGCGCTGCAACAGCTCTCGAACATGTTCGAACAGCTAGCAAGACAAAGTCAGCTATCTTTTCGTCTGCCCACTGATCATTCCAGCCACAGCTCGGTGTTCCGACGACCCCTAGCGCTCTCGCCTCCTCCTCTCCCTCACTTTCTACCCGTATAATTGGTGACAGGCTAGAAACTCAGTAGAAGGTCCATCTCCAGCACGCGCTCATTATCTTCAGTCGCGCTTTGGCTGCACGTGCGACTAAGTGTTATAGGCTGAAGGCTCACGCTGGGATTCAGCATCCACTGAATGACCATTTGCTGTCTTACCCAAGCATCAAGGAGAATGCGGGATTATGTTCCACGCGCCACACGCGCACGCCTTTCCTGTATAAATGATTAGAAGTAAATAAGAAAGCATTGAGAACGCGCGGCAAGATGCCATTTGTTTTAGGTTTTTGCTTTGGAAAAGTTACTACTGCTGAGGCCAGCACGTGCGGCGCGTGGAACACCAATCCCTGCATTCTCCTTGATGCTTGGGTAAGACAGCAATAGGTCTATTTTGAACATGTCACTTTCACAATCGCCTTCTGGACGCCGCCATTTTTGGTCTGCTGGGCTGCGTAACGCGTCCTCACTATGGTCAGTAATTCTCTTGTGGAATATATTGACGCCGTGCATGCGTCCGCAGCTCAGTGACTCAGCATTTCTCGCCCGGTTGACAAGCTCTGGAAAGGCCTCTTCGAACATTGCGCCCTCTTACGGTCGATCTGCAAATACTGCAAAGTGGCGTGCGCCAAAGACACCATGAAAAACTTGGAGGACTCTTAAGCTTCACATTGTGGAACGCGATAGCGTTATGTGGCCCCGTTCGCATCGCCTTCTCATTCGCTTCTTACGCTCTTGTGTCACACCACGACCTGGTTCTCATGACACAACACTCCTTTATTTGTCCACACTAAGAATTTCTTCTCAGTTTGTTCTGACACGTGATCTTCACATTCTTCAACACCACATGACCTCGCGTTTGACGTCACACGTGACGTCAGACGTGCTCGTGACCTTATCAACCAATTAGAATTTTCCGGTCCCACCGACGCCGACGCCGGATATTCTGCGACACGAGCTCCTTAACGCTATCGCGTTAAAATGGCAAGTCTATCAATTGTATAGTCTCGTGGAAGTGAGTATTATATGAGTCATAGACTTGCCAGCTGGTTTTCTTTTTAGTTGCGGACGCTACTTCGCAGTATTCTCAGATCGACCGCAAGAGGGCGTAATTTTTGAAGGGGTCTGTGGGAAGTGTTGTTCATACACCAACGAACCTAAACAAAAGTCTCACGTGCCGGTTTCAAATCCGCACCGTCACGGTTCATTCCAGATCCCGGATTGGCCGGCGTACCGGCCGAAGGCCGCAGCCACGTGACCTTTTTAGGCAGAAATTGGCTGCAGTCTGGCGCGCAGCCTCCGGTCCGGTCCACCTGTCGCAGAAGTGGAGCGTGGCGGGACCTTGAACGCAAATGAGGAATGGAGGGAAACATCATCTTGACCGCTTATTAAGACCAAACAAAAAAAAAGAAAAATGGCAGCGTCCAAGGTTGATCCGCTCATTCGTCGCGCAGAAGCGGCGGCGATACGCGAGATTGCGGTCTTGTCCAGCAAAGATGGCGCCCGGCCCACTCGGTTTCTGCTCCTTTGCGCGCTAAACATAGTGCAGTGCCACCGCCTCCGGCCGCCGAGAAGGGTGTTCGATAAGCCGTTAATGGGTGTGCGTAAGCGACGATCGACACGCGCGGCGGAGCCGAACTGGGTCACTTTCGGAGGGACGGACGACGGTGTGCCGAAGGTCTTTCGCGGATTCGAACGAGCTCTGCACAAGCAACACCACCCACAAGAAAGAAGAAAAAGAAAGTTATATACTTATACTTCGTTTCAGCTTGGGTCCAGACGCAGGCGATGCTACAAGCGCGAGCTCCGGGCTTTCAGCGTCCCTGCCAAGCACGCGCACTCGTGCAATGCAAACACTGTTCAGGGCCACACGCTCGCGCTCGTAGCATCGGCTTCGTCTGGACGCAAGCTGAAACGAAGTATAGTGCATCCACGCAGCGCAGGCTTGCGCCGGCATCATAGCCAGCGCTTACTTGCAGCGTCTCGTGATGAGCATGACGCTAGCAGGCGGTGACGCCAAGACGAACTCATCTGCCACTTTGCGGCCACCTCGTCGAGTTGTCTGTCTATGCTGGAAAAAGCGGTGGAGAAACTGCATCGTGACGTTGCCGGTGGGAGGAGCCTAATCTCCATTGCCAACAAACTACATCGGAAGAGAACTGCACCGTGACGTGTCCGGTGACGTCGCCGAGCAGTGGCGATTGAGTTGAAACTACATCGTTCTTTTTTTCCCTACAGAGAGAGAGAGAGGTGACGTGAGAGAAGTAGGGGAGGTTGTTCTAGCGGGAATGCTGAACTGGTTCCCCATGAAAGAAAGTGGAGAGAAAGGAATGAAAGGGGGATAAAGGAAAGGGAGAAGGAAAATAAAGAAAAATAAAATAAAGATGTGAGCGCGCTGAGAGTTAATATCGAGTTATTTCACAGGCGGTTTGCTGACACCGGATTCGTCGAGGAAGTTCAGTAGCAGGTGTTGTATTATTTGGCGGCGACGGGCTGAACCACTTGGATAGATGATGTCCTCGTCGTCTGGATCACGAAGTCCAATTCTGGTGAGCTCAGTGACGAACCGGTGACGTGGATCGCTATATTCTTCGCAGTTGAAGAGGATGTGGCAAATGTTTTCTTCATCGTTGCAGTTCGGACACTGGGGGCTCTTTATTGCAGATATTTTAAAAAGAAACGCATTTGTAAATGCACTTCTGCTGCGTATTCTTATGAGGAGAGTGCTCTTCTTTCTTGTGAGACCCTTTGTGACGCATGGCTGATGTTGGGAGTATGTGGTGGGAGCAAGTTCAGTTATGTAACTTTTGATGGACTTTCGCGTCGCATTGAAATCTGTTGGACTGGGAATAGTGCGCGGCAGTCCATGTGCCGCTCCTGCGAGTTTATCGGCTTCGGAATTACCAAACAATCCCACATGTGAAGGCACCCATTGAAACGCAATGTTGAATCCAGTATTGTGTAACTGTTTTAACGCAAGTCGTATGGTGGCCGTCGTTTCGTCCATGGAGTCAGGATTAGCTAGGCGTTGAAGGCCCGCTCTTGAATCGGTGACCAGCACTACAGTTTGTGGGGTATGTGAGGTAATGTAGTTAAGTGCTTCCTCAATGGCCTTAAGCTCTGCCGTGGTGGAGCTGACCACCGCTTGAAAACGGCCGCTCCATGTCGTGTTCTCCTTTGGTATTACAAAGGCCGCGGTAGCGCTGCACGTTCCAAAGTGAACGGAGCCATCGGTATATACCTGTAGAGCTCCTGGGTATTTTGAGGAAAGGACCTCCTCAGCAATTTGCCGCAGTACAATTCCTGGTAGATTTCCCTTCCTATACACTCCCGGGAGATGTAGATCGTACATTACTGATGGTTCGCGCCATGGCGGTTCTTCAGTGCAAGTTAGGGGACGAGATTTCTGGAGCGATGATTCAGCAGTGTATAGCTCTTGTAAATGTAGGGTGAACTTGGAACGTCTTGCTTCTAGTTTCTTTAGCAACGTCACTCCACTTCTGGTTTGATGAAGACGTACAAGTTGAGTGAGTACCGATTGTGTCGCTCTCAGGTTAAGGTCTAGAGATGAGCTCTCTGCATAAACGCACTCATTAGGTGCTGCTCTCGGAACGCCTAAGGCGGTTCGTAGTCCTCGGCGGTGGATGCGTTCTAAGCGAGTTTTTTGTGTGTCAGAGAGATGCGTGAAAGGTAGAGCATATATCATGCGGCTCACAACAAGTGAAGTGTGTAGCCCAAGCATGGATCTTGGAGCATTTCCCCATCTTAGTCCGCCAATGCGCCGGATGGCATTTACAAATTTAGTTGATGCTTCGGCTATCCTGTCAGCTTGCTTTTTCCTTTTAATCTTGGGTCCAAGGTAACGCCGAGGAACTTGTATACTCTGACGCGTTGAATTTCGCTCTTGCTAATATTTAGTTCAATATTAGGGCACGAGCGTCTCTTCGGGTGCGGTAAAAGCATATACGCAGTTTTCTCTTTTGAAACGTTGAGTCCTACTGCATCCAAATAGTCAACAACTGTGTCGATTGCGGGCTGCATAGCATTCCTTAACGTGTCCCGTCTTGTTGCACTCGTCCAGAGACAGATATCATCTGCATAGACAGAGCACGATGTATAAGGAGACGTTCTTTTAATAGCTGGAGGAAGGCCTGCCATTGCGACGTTGAACAATATGGGGCTGAGGACGCAACCTTGGGGAAGTCCAATATTTCTATGATGTGTGACACTTAGGGTGTTCCCAAGGCGTACTTGGAAACATCGGTCGCTCATAAAGGCAGACAAAAACGTCTGGACACGCCCGGTGATTCCGATTCTGGTGAGTTCTTGAAGGACAGATGGGATGCTGACATTATCAAAAGCCTTTTCTACGTCGAAGAAAACAGCAAGTGTTGTATTTCCTGTCATTCCTTCATGCTCAACACTGCTGACAAAATCCAGTAGACTATCTGATGCGCTAAGTTTTGGACGAAACCCTGTCATTTCGTCTGGCAGTAACTTCTGACGTTCCAGAAACCAAGCTAGTCGACTTTGAATTAACCGTTCCATCAGCTTTGCGACGCATGAAGTCAGTGCTACTGGTCTGTACGAGGTAGGCAGCTCTGGTGGTTTTCCAGGTTTCTGTACAGGGACAATCGTTGAAAGTTTCCACTCATCTGGCACTCTTCCAGATTCCCAAACTTTGTTAAACAAGCGAAGCAGGGAAGAATAACCACAGGGAGGAAGGTTTTGCAAGGCTTGGTAGGAGATTCCGTCCGGGCCAGTGGCGCTGTGGCGACGGCATTTCCGTAGAGCCACTCTCAGCTCATTTTCTGTGAACGGGTCATCCAAGAGACTTGCCGTGCGGTTTACTTGAGCTGGCCGCAGCAATGTACGAGCCTGGTTAGAGTATGAAATGGCAAATTCTTCGGCTAGGTCACGTAAGTTTGTCTGTTGAGCAAGCGCTAATGTGTCGAAGGGTCGAACCGGACGTCTGTTGCCGCTTAGGCAGCGAATCACCCTGCAGACTTTGCCAAAAGAGGTTCGTGAATTCGATTCTTCGCAAAATTTTCTCCATTGGCTCCTGAGAAGCTGGTTGGCGTACCTCTTGAAGACTGTAGATATTCGGTTGAAATTTATTTTGTTCTCGAGAATCGGGTGTCGTCGATAGCGAATCTGTGCCCTGCGACGAGCTGCGGAGAGGTTCAGCAGCTTTAAGTCCGGGGATGGGAAGTGTTCTGGTAATCGTATAGTTCTTGTGCTGTTTCTTAGTGCTGTCTTGATTGAATCAATGATATCATCGTTCGTAGAGTCAAGTATAAAGCGAAATGTGTCCCAGTGGATAACATGACATACTTTCTTTTTAGTGTTGTCACAGCCTCTGATCTGAATCCAAATAGGAAAATGGTCGCTTCCCATTGTATCAGGTGCCGTGGACCATGTAACGTTGAGGGCTGGATCATGCGCTGTAACATCTATTGCTGAAAATGTCGATGGTATTCGCAAGTATGTCGGGCTGCCCGTATTTGCCACCACAAGTCCTGCTTCATCGAAAAGTTCTTCGAGTTTCTTTCCTCGGCGATCTGTTCGTACGTTGCCCCACATTGTATGATGCGCGTTGAAGTCTCCGCATATGATAAGGTCTTGGCGATGTTGTAGACACCAGCTTTGGAAGCGGTCGAACATGTCAGTACTGCTTCCGGGACGTATGTATAGAGAGACAACAAGTACAGTTTTCTTTCCAATGCGTACCTTAGCTGCAACAAATTCTGCGTCCTCCGTACATAAATCAGTGGTTGGGATTTGACACTGGGGAAGTTCTCGGCGAATAAAAAGGGCTGCGCTCCCATTCGGAAAAGTCGAAATTGATGGGCACGTGTAAGTCTTGTACCCAGATAAAGAGCAACCACTCCGAAGGCCAGCCTCCGAAAAAGCCAAGACTGGTATTGGCGACTGTTTGATATATAATTTGATTTCGGAGAGTTTTGAATTCAGACCTCTGCAGTTCCATTGGAGTATTGTTGGGTATTCTTGTTTAACAGTCATATTGATTTGTTATCTGTGTCTGCAGTTTTTCTGTCTTACATTGTCGAGAGTGTATTGTCTTCAAGTTGCCGGTTGTGACAATTTATTTTCTTGATTATAATGCAAGGAGGGCCTCTAGGCACAATATACCCTTAAGGGCCGTTTTGACTTCTCCTGCTGGTAAGCCTTCCATGACTTTTCTAATAGTTGCAAATACTGCTTTAACGATTGTCATTTTAGGACTCTCAGAGGCATCCCCACGCTCAGGAAGTGGTGTGCTTGCCGGAGAAGCTTTAATCACCTTTGATTCCTCCGTTGAACCACTTGTTCCGACGCTGGTGGAGGTCCTCGAGCCTGCAGGTGTCACGATCTCTTTTGACGGTATAACGTCGCGGTCGTTCGGACGTGCGTCTGAAAGAGCGGCTCTGTAACTTTTTGCTCCAGGCTTCTTTGACTTCCTCCGTGAGTTATTTCTTGGTTTACCAAGCTGGGAGATAGTTGGCGTCTCCGACGAGGCGTTTTCAATCGGGGAAAGCAGTGGGAAGTCATCTGGGCCTGCTGAAAAGTTAGGTTCCTGTTGCTGTGGTTTTGGTCCACGAAGGAATGCTTTAGTACGTGCCAGTGCTGCAAGTCGAACCTTGCAGTTAACGTAGCTTGCGGGGTGAGGATCACCACAGTTGGCGCATTTCATGGCGACGTCCTTAGAGCAAGATGTTATGTCGTGGGGACCTCCACATTTCTTACACTTTGTTTCCCCTTTGCAGTATTTTGCTACGTGTCCTATGGCTTGGCACTTGAAGCAGCGTGGCGGGGCCACTACGTGCTCTACTACGTCATGTTTTGTGAAACCAAGATTTACCTGGCTTGGTCTTTCAGTGTTCGGACGGAAGGTTAGGAGAACTTTGTCCGTTGGAATAGCTGCGGCTCCGGGCTGACCATCTCGGTGAAAGAGACGTCGGACAGCAATCACTCCCTCTGGCGCAAGGTAATCTAACAGCTGAGCGTCGGAGTACCACTCGGGAACACCCTTGATGAGTCCGTGATTTTGTAGATATGTTGTGGACACGGAAGCTTGAACTTCAATGCCACACAGATTCTTCACTTTTAGCAATCGTCTGACTGCTTCCTGCTCGGCGACCTCCACACGGAGACCTCCACGTGCCGTGAAATGGTGGCGCAGTAGTTTCCCACCTGCTGCTGCGCTGATCGCGCTGCTGAGGTGCAATGGGTTCTGTTGCTGTAGGCGGCAAGTCTCATCCTTTGGAGTCAGGATAACTGGCACGCCAGTGCTTCTTTTGCGGCGATGTTCCACGAGGATGAAGTCATCTTCGTTGTCATCCATTAGATCACCAGTGTCACTATCGTCGGCGATGATCGTAGATTCTGAAGAGACGCTTTCATTGTCTTCATCTTCTCTTTCTTTTCTACGTTTCACTGGGTTACGTGGACGCATATTATCTGCGGTCAATGCATCTTTCTTACGGCATTGAGACGAAGCGTCACCGCTTGTTCCAGGCTTGTCTAAGTGAGCCATATGTCGAAGTTGTGGAGTCCGAAAAAGCCTCCGGGTACTACCTTCGGGTTCCAGGGACCCAGTAGGTGGCCGTGAGCCCCTGGAGTGGCAGTGGTCGACAGGGAGTGACTGAATTTCCGCAAAAATATTAGAAAATTCGAGGAGCGTAGAAAGCAGCGATCCTGATACTAACAGTCTTCTTCTTCCTCACCTTCCCTACAGGGAATTTCGAAGAATCCCCGAGTGGGCTTGCGCACACCAGCTCGGAGCACGTGGAGCGAAAGCTCGCGCTGCAGAACCCAGGGATCCTGGGTTCAATCCACCGTGGTTCAATCCCCGACCCTGCCCGTTACGATCTGGATGAGCATCGTACCGGCGTGCGGTCGTGTATCACTACTGCGTGATGCACGTTAAAGACCCCGGGCTAGCAGTCGTACTGCACTGGCTTATTTGCTTATCTAGAGTGGGGAACAATGTCGCCATGTTCAGGCAGACTAACCTCATGCTGTATAAACAACTAACGCCAAATTTTTACTTTTTGACTATGTTTGACTGCGTCAGTGCAACTTCTCTCGTGCTGCGCGAGAAAGAAAAAGATGTTCCTTCGGGGGTTAAATTTTCGGTGAAGTAGGAAGCAAAAAAGAAGAAAAAGAATATTTCCCTCAAGTTGGGTTCGTAGTAGAAGAGGAGGAAAAAGAAAATCAGTTGTTAGTCCCGCGGTGCGTATGGTCTTTTCTTTATGTGTATGTTTATTCTAGTTCAGCTGGCCTTACCTGAAGTAGTTGCTTTAAAATAAAGTATCTCTCTCTCTCTCCTACCTGAAGTATGAACGAACTAGCTCAACTTAAGCCTGTTGCCGTTGCTTGCTTGGCTTTTCGCTCAGCCAAATCGCTTATATGGGATGCACTCAAAAGAAAATACAATCGTGTTGAATCGTGTTAGAGTGTTTAGAATATTTATCGATCACGCCACTGAACTTGCATCGCTCGAAGAGCTGCCTTTTTGTGAGCGCCTTCTCTACTTGAGTTTGTTGGAAACACAGCCACTTCGATCCGAGGCATCGATGATAGCGTTGGTGACATCACCAAGTACGCGACTCACAGAGCACTGGTGAACACCAACACCAATGTTTTCGTCGCTCCCGACGGTTCCCTGGAAGCCGCCAGCGGCGTAAAAGCGTAGAGCTGCGAGGACTTGTTGTTCGACCGTCAGCACACGGGGCCCTTCACGACAACGCTGGAGCTTTCCGCGAAGCTGGTCGCACAGCCAGCGAGTCACACCTTTGGTCAGCCGGTATTCGCCCACAAACCTCGCATCGCTCGTCTCCATAGCATCCCGGTGATCTCTAAAACTCGATCCGCCGGCGAACCCAACAGTGGAGATACATATGTTAGGGTCGCCATCTTTTACGATGCAGATTGATCTCTGGCTTCCCCTCGACCACTCAGTTAACTGCATCGCCAAAGTGCATCGTGACGACATTTTGACGTCACCGCCAACTGCATCATTTTACGAGCATAGCTCGAACGGCATAGGGAAAAACTACATTTCAACGTCATGTCACGCGACCCGAGAGAATACCCAATCAGTGCCCGATGCAGTTTTCTACAGCATGTAGTTTGCGTTCCAGCATAGATTGACTGTTTGCCACTTGGGGCGCCACACTGCGCATAGATCGCACAAAAGACGCGGTGCTCGCTGTGGACTTGATGACAGAATTATCTTCGGACGCGCCTCAAGCTGATGGTTGACGCGCGTATGCTTCGAACAAAAGACGCGGTGCTCAAAGGCCTTTGATCGGGTGCCCCGTAAACGTGTACTTAATAAGGTGTCTAACCTTTAAAGGGGCGATGCAACAATTTTTGTACTTTCCGCAAATACCGCTTAAAACGGATCCCTGACGTTAATGACCTATGAAACACGCGTTTGTTTTTCACCCCACGCAATAGAAGTCCCAGAAAAAAACTTAAGAAAAACGAGCAGCGTTCACCCCCTCAACTCGCAGCCAGAACAAGCGGCCACGTGATCTGGAGCGGATTATATGCCGCCAATGTTGCCCATAGCCACGCGCTGGGGTTGGCAAAGCACAGGACACGCGCTGAGTTCCAGGCATTGTTATGGCTCGGCTATTGTCGTCGTTGCAGCGATTGGACACGGGCCACTACCCGAATGCTTCTCGAGCTAGTAATTATCACGAGCCCAAATCGAGTGCCCACGCAATGCTCGGGTTCAATCTATGAACCGCATTCAAATATCGTCATATGGGTGTACTACGATCCCCACGTTACGTCATCAAATCTTGCAAAGGAGAGATTGAATGAAAATGATCAATTTTGTCCTTGAAATTACACCGCAACAAAGGAGTTTCTTGGCCAGTGGCGTTGCGTGTGAGTATCCTTGAGTCCCAGGTGTGCCAGTAAGCTCGTGTAAAGAGAAAACATTCCAATTGAGTATCGTTGCACC
>JAZHYW010025179.1:0-39911 GCA_037355805.1 Ixodes ricinus | reverse complement strand
ACTGGAGACTCGACCTTACAGTATAATGGTTCACAATAGCCTCTGCTGCGCGCTAAACAGACACTCGAACGGCGTTGAAATGGACAGGAGCGCGTGTAACCTACTGCAATTGACTGGAGTTACAAATCTCGTCCCTGCAGCTTACTTTAGTCAAGAAATTTAGCCAAAGTTTGCCTTTCTTACAGGTGTACTCGTCCATGTATGCGTGGTGAAAGCGCTGAGTTCTTTACCTTCTTAGGTTCGCCAAAATTGTACCGATTAACCGGTTAAAAAAGTTAATCGCGATTAAATCATTAATTGATTAATCGGTAGAGTTAATCGATCAATTTTACAACCCTAGCATTTAGCATTTTTTTTGCCAATTTGTCCATGCGTTTGATAATGTCAGCTTTATGCTGCTTATGCCGGAAACGTTGCACAATGTAGCTGTCGAAGATGCCACTTTTTGCGATGTAGGAGTTAGAGGAATGGAATGGAACGATTCAGCCATTCCAGGGTGGGAATGGGCCCAGTATCCCCATTCGTAGGAGTTGAAAGGAGATGGAATTATCGAAGACTCTAATTCCCGGAATGGAATTGGAATGGAATTGGGGGGCCCATTCCCGCAACACTGGTTTGAAAACAAACTTTTGTCTGTGTACCTGCCTATTTATGCAAGCACCCTTTGCGATGATAGGCTTAGGACACCAAACCTTCCAGTCTAAAATACCTGCCAGACGGTACCTGCCAGACGGTACCTGCCAGACGGTACAATTTAGGGCTAACGAATAATTTGCCTGAATATCCGAAGAGAAGCGTTCAAATCTATGGGCGTGCCAGGTGGAACGAAGCTCGTAGCAAAGGGGTATCGTATCAAACGGGTACCGGATCAAGGGGGTACCGAATCAAGCGGGTGCCGTTTCAACCGGGTACCGTTTCAAACCCTTACAAAAAAATGAACTGAGTTTCAATTGAAAGTGTAAAGGGCTCACTCAATAGACCGCATTCAGTCTCAATTGAAATTCAATTGACTTTTTCTAATGAGTCCCTATTGAACTGTCCCAGGATATTGGCCACTGAGGCGCAATTGAATTTTAGCAGTTGCATTTCAATTGAATTTTGGCAATAGTGTTTTAATAGAACTTTTGCTATTGAGTTTCAATAAAAATATTGCAATTGAGTTTCAATTGACTTTTTGCACCGTGTTTCAATAGAATTTATTGCAACTGCGTTTTAAAAAAAATTGCAACTGGTTAAGAATTTTTTTTTGTATACTTCCTTAAAGGGACAATGAAGGCGATTTAATTTAATTTTTTTAAATTGTGTTTTTAGGCTTCTTGGGAACCTGGCATACTGCCTAAATTTTTATAGACATTTGTGACGCATATTTCTATACCTACGAAAGAACTGAAGAAACCGAAACTCAACTATCTGCGTTTCTCGTTTTTGGGCCTCCGAAAACGGAGGTGACGTAGGGAGTGACGTCACATGTGAATTGTCGGTACCGGTAGCATTTAGGGCGTCGAGACTCTGGTTACCGCGGTGGGTTATAGCAGCGCGGTGGCGCGGTCGTTTCGCCGAATTTGTCAACATGGACGGCAATGCCGCTCTCGCGAGCGAGTTCGAGCTTCCGTTCAGTAACCGAACACCAACGGAACGGGAGTACGTGCGTGGCGGCCTCTGCTATCACCCGACGGAGACCGCACAGCCGGCAACGAGCGGCCCGCATGCCGAAGGACGGACGCGGGGAGATGCCGAGGGGAAAGCGGCAGCGATCTGGCCGTTCTGGCCGTCACAAGCGGCGCGTCAGCGACCAATCGCTGACGCGCCGCTTGTGACGTCGCGCTTCTTGGCCCCGCATCGGTCACGCGAGCTCCGCGCTCCGCTTCTCCTGGCTTCTCCCGCAACTCTCGGGGCGTCGCCCCAGTCGATCCCGGTGCAATTATTACCGCGACTGTTTTATTGATTTGCGCGGCACACAAGCGCCGGTTTCGGCTGAAATTTGGGCAACGTGGCCTGAGACGTGCCTGGAACCCAGTTCAATCGCCAAAAAGATGTCCTAAATTGCCTTCATTGTCCCTTTAAAGCATGCAACATGAAGGAAAACAAAGCACATGGAGGAAACGAACACAAACATCATAACTAAGCACTCACAACCCACTAATCGTACACCCCTTGACTGCCCCACCACCTTATATACCCTACATAAGAAAGGTATTCATTTGGCCGGTGACCACCTCAGCATTTATTATGTCTCTCGTTTCACTATTTCCTCCTTGGAAGTCTCAGAAATGATAAACAATGTTTCGAAGTCATTGCACTCTCATCCTTAATAGAAAAACATTGGTACAAGCTATAATCGTTCGGCGCAGTAATCCACAAACGACCAAAAAACAACAAACTCAATTGCATTCCTAATGAGTAAATTCAATAGAATTGCTATTGAGTTTCTTATGACCAAGCTCAATTGCATTCCTAATGAGTAAATACAATAGGATCGATATTGAGTTTCTTATGACCAAACTCAATCGCATTCCTAATGAGTAAATTCAAAAGAATACCATATTTGCAGTTTCTAATGACTAGCAGAACCCAATTGCATTTCTAATGAGGCAAATTCAAATAGAATCGATATATTGAAGTCTCTTAATGACCAAAGCTCAAAACTGCATTCCTGCACTGAGTAAATTCAATAGAGTCGATATTCAGCTTTCTTATGACACAAAACTCAATTGCATCCCTAATGAGCAAAGTCTATAGAATCGGTATTGAGTTTCACACGATCCAAACTCAACTGCCTTCCTAGCGAGTAAGTCCAACTAGAATCGATATTGAGTTTCTATGACTCAACTCAATTGCATTCCTAATAGAGTAAGTTCAATAGAATCGATATTGACTTTCTTATGATAAAACTCTATTGCATCCCTAATGAGTAAATTCATTAGAATTGATATTGGAGTTTCTAACGATGCAAACTCAAATTGCATTCCTAGTGAGTAAAGTCAATAGAATCGATATTGAGTTTCTTATGATCAGCCTCAATTGCATTCCTAATGAGTAAGTTCAATAATCAAATTATTTTGTTGATCAAACCTATTAGACATTTGAGTATGAGTTCAATTGACTCATAGGAACACTATAGGTTAATTGGAAACTCATTGATCATTTCTGTTGAACAGGTGCCGTTTCAAACGGATACCCGTGTCCTATAAGAATATTTGATATGAAGTCGACAGGTTTGCCACCCATTTGATTTAAACGGCTTGACCAGTTTGCCACCAGTTTGCCACCCAAATACTTTTTTTAGGAGGAGCGTCATCAGAAAATTTTTGCTTGGGGCCTAAATAATGCACAGAGTAAACGTAAAATAGCGTAAGGTGCCTGCAAAGTGCCCAGTCATACCTTGCATCATGCCAAGCGCAATAAATTACAACCGGTACTGAACAACTGTCAGTGGCTTGAGATTTGAGCGAACATTGGCAATCGACACACACTCTGATAACACCCAACTCAAATAACAGTATTGTTTTCCGAATTTCTACTTAAAATGCAAGGGAACTCAATACGCCATGAAAGCTAGACAACTTTTTTTTTTTTGCGTTTAGAGACAATTGGTGCAACGCGCACCATTTAGAAATATTGAAAATATCAGACTGCAGCGTTTCGTAGTCTGTTTCTGAAAGTAGATGTTGTAGTAACTTTACAGTTAATATATATATATATATATATATATATATATATATATATATATATAGAACAGCACCTGTGATAGAAAGACGGCACTCGAGAGAAATATGCTCACAGGATATTTGCCCTTTAGAGAGATGAGTCATCCAAGGATGCCAAGCATAAATGACGAAGAGCGTACCAGGCCCGAAACGTTTCTGCAGATCACTCATTTGGCATCCTTGGACGACCATATTCTTAAAGGGCAAATATTTATTGGTATATATATATATATATATATATATATATATATATGTATGTATATATATATATATATATATATATATATACATGTATAATTATTATATATATTTATTGATATTACACTAATTATAATTATTGCAACAAAAAACTTTGATATAATGTCGGTCACAATGCAAGATTTATTTCCTGATTTGAATTGAATATATTGGTTTTCTGCGCTAGGTTGTAATTTATTTGTATACAGTGTTAATATTTTGCTGTTGCTTTGGCATTTTGCTTTGTCGTATGGAACTGTAAGGGAATCGGGGGCTCCGTCAAGCTGTTGCAACAGCTTTTCTCCATTGTGTCCTCCATTCCCTGTATTGAATGGGGAAACGAACTTTTGTAGCGTGAGCTACACTGGGCCGAGGTTGAGCAGTTTTGCGTGGCTTGCATAATGAGCCGTGCTCCGTGCTGCGCAAGCGCGAGTGAGCAAGTTGACGGCACGGCGCGACAGCTGGCGCGCCAGAGACGCCGTCGCCGTGCGCACCTCGCGGGTCTGCGCATGCGCGAGGAGCAGTGACGTCACACGGCGCACAGCTGGCGCGCCGGAGCAGCACAGCCGCCGCGCGCTCCTCCACCACCGCGCGCGCCTCACCGGGTCACCGCCCAGATTCCAGAGGAGTGACGTCATAGCCACAGCAGACGCGTTGGCGCCGCCGCGTGCCCAGCTGGTCCGCCTCCGTTGCGCAGTAGCCAAGTCTGATCGCCGCAACGGAGCCGCTTGATAGCGCCTCTCATTTTGTGCGCATAAGCTCACGCTGGCTGTATATCCTGTGGCATAGCCGGGCTAAGCCACTGCAATTTTTTTTATTATTATTATAATCATTATTATTAATTATTATTATTATTATTATTGTAACATATGTATCTTTCATTTGAGTAAGTGTTTGAATATGTCGGTGTGCCAGCACCCGCACCTTATGGTTGTTCCTAGGCACCAAATAAAAATAATAATTGATTGATTGATTAATAATTATATTATATACAACAGCAAATAGAAGAACCCTAGCAAAAATCATGACTGTTTAGAACATAATTTATAAAACATAAAACATCAACGGACCCAATACTAACCCCTAAGAAACTTCTGAATTTGAAGGAAGAAAAACGCACCTGATAAAACATTTTTAACCCGAACATAGTTTTTTTTTCGGTGACAGATAACTCAGAAACCCTATGCACAAAGCTTACGGGTGATACAACATTGTTCTAAATTTTGTACAAACAAAAAATGACCAACCTTATCGAATGCCTTAGAAAGATCGAAACAAATTGAGTCAACCTGACATCGATTGAAACTACCGGGACTGCATAGCCCAGAAACAAAAAGAGGGCAGTTTCGACTGAACGTCCTGTAATAAAGCCATGTTGCTGCATCAGGTAAAATAAAAAGTAAGAGAAAAGATGCATTTGCAGAATGGTTTCAAATGTACAATGCTGTAACAACAGCGGTACAAGACGGTTATTTGATACCATACAGGCACCACCATTTTTATTAATGGGCACGAGTATGAATTCCTTCCACATTGCAGGAAATACATTTGTCTGGAAGGACAGACTAAGAGTAATGAGCTAATACAGAGGCCAGCAACCTTTAGCAACCTTTAATATTAAAAAAAAGACTTTCATCCGCACCAACGGAAAATTTTGAAGTGAGTTTATTTAATAGCCTGGAAGACGTCACAAGAGAGCGGTGAGATCCGACACTAAGTCTGATCTCACCGGGTGAATGGGCGCTAAAAGCAGCTGCTAAAAACGAAGCAACCTCGGCGGCGATGTCTTTAGGGGATGAAACGTAGTATATCGCACT
Source organism: Ixodes ricinus (assembly GCA_037355805.1). NCBI lineage: Eukaryota > Metazoa > Arthropoda > Arachnida > Ixodida > Ixodidae > Ixodes > Ixodes ricinus. The sequence continues at coordinate 34,150 of JAZHYW010025179.1, read as the reverse complement.
GTTACCAGAAAATGAAGATATGAATGTTGTAAAGACTAAGACCGTTTTCAAATGTTAGCGAATTTCTAGAAATATTTGGGATCAAATAATACACTAGTTTGAACGCATTTTTTGTGGACGTATTTATCACGAGCAAGCGATATGTTCGCTAAGGAGCGAAAGCTGCTGAAAGTTCGGTACCACACTTGCTGATTTGTTTCCTGAACGAGCCTTGAAAACGATTTTGATTTCGCAAAGACGCCTTAAAGTCCTCAAAACCAGCTCGGAGACTCACACTGTTTAAGAGGCTTCTTAGGCATATATTTGTCGATAGCATTTTTCATCACCGTCGTCAACCTTCTTTATGCAAAATCTGCGCCATTAGAATAATATACGTCAGACCACGCATGCTTTTTAATATACTTAAAGTGGATGTAGTAGTCTTCATTTTGAGAGCAATAAATGAATTTTGCATGTTCGCGTGAAAAACACGACAAGTAAAACTCGGCTTTGAAGGGCGATAGATGAGCGTCAACCTTCGCTAAGGGGTTTCACGATGGCGCGAGCGCGCCGATAGGGAAGCTAGATAAATGCAAGTCAAGTTTGTTGTCCAAATTATTCAATATATAGTTTTTTCGGGAAAGCCGATAAAGATCAATTAGCGGAAAAACAAACAAAGAAGACTTGGTTTGTGTATGGTAATAACTACGATCAAATCTACAGAGTCCAGTCTACGCCCGGAAGGTTAAAATCGCCCTGTATTTGCACTTTATATTTGCTAAAAGCAATTTCACCGGTGAATCTGTCGAAGTGTGAAATATAAAGCTGGTATTGAGATTTAGGTGAAATATAATAGTTTTTGATATGGTAATTTTAGCGTTCACGTAATGATACCTGGAGCCAAACCCACTCATCACAAGTCTCAAGGTGGCGTCTACGGTGCGCCTTGAACTTGCTTGAGATGGCCATTAAGAACGCTGCACCAAACCATTGACCAGTGGCGATATAACCATGGTAATGACGAAATTCAGTGTAGTCTTTCTTAAAACATTGCCAATCATGTGTTTTTGGACATAACCCTGTCCCTTAGAAACAAATAATGTCGAAAAGGAAAACCGCAAGATTAAACGATAATTCGTCTGCCTTTGTTCTCAACACGCGAACATTTTGGTAGTATACCTTGTGTTTTGTAATGCTTCGATTTTGATGTAATTTTTTAGACACACGCGAAGGATCCAGTTTACCGAGAACTGGTGAAACAAGCAGCCTTGCCGCCAGATTTTGAAGCAGTTTAAAGTGTTGAATGCCTCGTCGTGCAAAGATCACACACATATGTAACCGATGTGTCGGAATCAAGCTCTAGACACAAACAGAGCCTTCGATTTCGACTGGCGCGGTGCACATCTTATCTTGCAGATCTTGGATTTTCCACCAGAAGTTTAACGCGCGAAGTGCAACATCCGTTGGATGCTCCACTTCGCTGGGTGTCGAAGCTACCATAGAGTAAAGCCTCCTCGGTAATGTTATTTGAGGAATCAGATGAGGAAGAAGTTGGTCCTCGCATTCAGTCACCATTGATGACATTCCCTCGATGCACCTACTTGCTCGTCACCTCTCGAAATGAACGCTTAAAAACAAAAGACAAATACGAAAAAAAGACAACACGAGACAACACAAGGCGTTGCCTTTTTCTCTATTTTGTGCCTTGTTTTTAGGCGTTTATTTCTAGATGCGAAACCAACTAGTTAAACATCGTGTTATCTTATCCTCACGCTTGTCCCTTGTTTTTACGTGTTTATTTTGAGATGCAAAACCAACAAGTTACACCTGATGTTGTCTTTTCCTCACTTTTTTGTTTTTTGTTTTTAGCGTTCATTTTGAGATGCAAAACTAACAAGTTACGCCTCGTGTAGTCTTTCCCTCACTTTTGTGTCCTGTTTTTAGGTGTTCATTTCGAGATGCAGAATCAACTATTTACGCCTCGTGTTGTCTTTCCGTCACTTTTGTCTCTTGTTTTTAGGCTTTCGTTTCACAAAACCAACTAGTTACGCCCTTTTTTGCTCACTTTTGTCCCTTGTTTTTAGGCGTTTGTTTTGAAGTGCAAAACCAACTAGTTACGCCTTGTGTTGTCTTTTCCTCACTTTTGTACCTTGTTTTTAAGTTATTAATTTCACTAAACAAACTAGTTACGCTTCGTGTTGTTTTTTCCTCATTTTTGTCCCTTGTTTTAGGTGTTAATTTTGAGATGCAAACCCTCTAGGTGTTACGCCTAAACCTGTCGTCTTCACTTTCGTTCCTTGTTTTTAAACGTTCATTTCGAAATGCATAAAATAAAAACGACTAGCCCAACTTACGGTTCTGTTGCTTGTCAAAAATACATACTTCCCGCTGATGTCGGAGGCACTCCGAGTCGACGAAGTTGAATGATAGAGGGTTTTAGGTGCAGTCGCCGCAGGTGGAACAGCACTCGCGATTGCCAAAGCGACAGCAGCGTAAGGCAGGTTTGACTGTGTCGGTTTTGTATTCTGGTGACATTTCCGAATTTGTGACAGTTCGGACCGAATGATGTTGTTGTCTGCCTTCAAGCACTTGACTTTCGCATGGAGCAAATCCAGCTTGTTTAAGATACTTGTGAACATGTGAACCACACCCGAAGAAAGCGACTCACAATCGACTAGTTAACAGGTGTCTTTTCAGCGTTCGTCGAGCCGTTAGCTTCTCCGGGGTCATTTGGCTGTGACGAGCGTCGTACTCAGGATGTACACCTGTAGGTGCTGGGACCAGTTTGCATGAATATATTGTAGTCTTCGACATGGACATTACTGCATTTACAATAAAAACGATGATTGCAGCCGGCCGAGCAGTTAAAGAATTGCTGCTTGCCGAGTAATCGGCCGAAGCATCAACCACACATATCTTTTTGAAGAACGTCGTCTTCAGAGAAGCGCGCGGAAGCATTTTTTTTCTTGATGTCACGCGTGTAACGCATCACGTGTCACGCTGTAACGCATCACGCGTCACAGGTACCCAACCAGGATACCTGTATCCTCACTGGATACGCTTTACGTCAACCTTGTCTACCGGTCTCTTCCTTTTTAGATGTTTTGGTTATTTGTCGTGCTTGTCTATTTCAAATGGTTAAAACGTGAAACAGGACAACGAACAAAAAGAAAGACACAGACACAGCGCTACTCACAACTGAACATTATTTTCGTTTTCACTCAGTACGAGGGGCGTTCATAAAGTTCGTATTATCGGCACAAAAAATTAAAGGAAACGGAACAAAACAGGCATCAACATGAGCGCGCGTCCCTCTAGTTTCCGCACAGTATAAACATCGCATGCTATAGTAGCTCGGAACGCCGCTAGGGAGACGAAACAAAAATGGCACCGCCCGTCGGTGCCAAGCACATGCAGTGATCCGTTTTTTTTCATTTGAAGGGAAGCAATGCCAAGGATATTCATTCCAATCTGGAAGCGTTGATCGGGGACAACCTCCCAGTTTACGACACTTTCGGTTAAATGGCACAGACGCTTCTAGTGTGGCCAAATAAGAGGAAAGCATTTCAAGGACGGCGACCAAGTGATTGCTGAAGTGGAGCGATTCCTGAACACTCAAGACGAGGAGTTCTATAACAATGGCCTCCGGCATGTGGTGCATCGCTGGAAAAAGTGGGTAACTTTTGGTGGCGAACATGTAGAGAAAGTCTCAACTCCTACTCGAGTTTGATTGCTGAATCTCTATTCCTTCGGGACAATAATACGAACTTTATGAACGCCCCTCGTGTATATATACCGGCGCCAACAAAAACAAGTTAAGAAAGATATACGAATACACATTCTTAAAAGGCTAAAAATTGTGACATCACTTATCATACATTCTCAGACTGGTCATTCCTGGTTTAAGAACAGTAATTCTTTGTCCGACAAAGATACAGAGGGTGTGCTGGCGCACTGCAGCCCCAATCTACCAATATCTTGAGCGTCAAGTATTTCTCGTGTGATCGTGTTTTCATTTAGTACAACAAAGTCAGTAAAGAGTGGAATGCAGCCACAATCGTGGCAGTGCGCACCGAGATGTCCTGATACGAGGCTCGCTATGTTGTATCGGTGCTCCCTCAAACGTTCATTCAGGCAGCGGCCCCTCTGACCCACATAGTGACGCCAACACGATAATCGGACGGAATAAACGAACTCTTCTACATACTCAACGAAGCAGGTTTTGTTCTTCTTCAGGCAGCTGCGTGCGCGTGTCGTGTTCGAATTGTTACATCCTTGTTACACAAGCTAAGTAACTTCACAGGGACTGAAAAAACAACGTTAACCCCAGCGTTCAAGCCGCCTTTTAAGGTTGTGTGACACTTCATGCAAGTATAGAGTTACCATTACTTTTTTATTTCTTCTGTACTATCGTCACTATTTTTATTCTTCAACTTCTTGAAGTTGTTCTCGGCTATCGCTGATAGAAGGGTTACCGGATACCCCACAGACTTGAGTCTTAGCGCCTGACTTTTAAAGCTTTCGTTGATCTTGTGAGCGCATGACTTTGCTGAAGCGTTACATAGATTAAGAATTAAGGCAGTATTTGCTTGTGATCGTTGAGAACTGGAATTAAATATAAAAAAGTACAAATACATGTGTTTTATTTCATCTATCGTGAGCCTGCTTACATATAAATAAAAAAAAAAGCATATGAATTTTATCGGATTGATAAACGTAAATATTTGTGAGTGTATTTTTCGAATACTTCAAAATAGAATGCGGGGGGATCGGTGGCCGAGTGGGCTAAAGCGCACACCAAGGTCGGCGCGCGTGGAGCGAAAGCTCGCGTTGCAGAACCCAGGGATCTTGGATTCGAGCCCCACCCCTGCCCGTTTCGTTCTGGATGAGCATCGTACCGGCGTGCGGTCGCGTATCACTACTGCGTGGAGCGCGTTAAAGACCCCGGGTTAGCAGTCGTACTGCACTGGCTGAATTGCTCATCTACAGTGTAGACCAGTGTCGCCCCATCCTGGCAGACCGACCTTACGCTGCTGTATAAGCACTGAACGTCCAATCGGACTTTTTTATTTTAAAATGGAATGATAACGTAGATAGAACTGTAGCGAAAACAAGTAGGTTATACTTTAAGGCCTGTTCACACATACAGCGGAGCGCTAAGTTAGCGCTACGTGAGCGCTCCATGGAGCGCTCATGTGGCGCTTCTAGCGCGTGACTTCGTTCTAATATAGCGCGTGATTAGCGCTTCAGTAGCGCCTTGTTAGCGCTCCAGTAGCGCCTTGTTAGCGCTTCAGTAGCGCCGTGTTAGCGCTTCTGTAGCGCTTCTTGTACCGCGGTGCTGCGAATTAGCGCGTGCACTGCGGTTCCGGTTCCTGGGGTTGGGAGTGCATCAGCAGCACCATGGTGGACATGTTGAACGCTGAAATAGAAATGCGACAAATGCTCTTACATACGCGATTAGTGCATATGTGTGTGAACGGCTTAACGCCCAGAAGAGCCTCCTGGGTGCGCGAAATCTTTCGCCACCGAGACACCGACGGGTACCCGGCGAGGCTTGTTCCTAGGCTGAGGGACTGAGGCACAGAGCTCTTTTGAAGGCGATTATTTTTAACTGCGTGTCTTTGAAACCAGGGTTACGCATATCGAAAAGAAAGCGATGAGGTCGTACCCAATCAATTAATCGCTCATAGTCCATGCCTCTGGATCGCCTGCCCGACCCTTTGCTTTGAGAGCGGCTCTTTTTACTTCCTCTTCTTTCAATGCCAAAGGAAAAACAACAACAAAGGAATCGCCGTGCACGCGCTGTTCCGCAGCAGCAAGCACGGCACAAGGAGCGTGAGAGCGCTAACAAAGCGCTTCTGTAGCGCTAATAGAGCGCTAACAGAGCGCTTCTGAAGCGCTAACAGAGCGCTACTGAAGCGCTAACCGAGCGCTACATCACGCGCTAGGAAGCGCCACATGAGCGCTCCTTCGAGCGCTCACGTAGCGCTAACTTAGCGCTCCGCTGTATGTGTGAACCGGCCTTTATTCGGAGCAATTTTTGAGGATACATCTCGAAGCATGATACAAACATTGTATATATATTTTAGATGCGGAGCATCTCTTGCTCGGGTCTATGTCCCGCGGCGTCGTAGTCCGCACTCACACTACGCATGCGCAACTCTCCTCCATCCCTCTCTCCAACAGCTGCGCGTTACTCTCTCCGCTCTCTCTCTCTACCAGCTGCGTGCACTTCGCGTGCGTTCGCTCCTACTCACACCGCGCGCGCATGCGCAACTCTCCTCCTCTAGTCTCCTCTCCTTCAAGTGTGAATATAAGCAGCGGTAGCGCGCGTTCCCCCGGAGGAGTGAAAGGAGGATAGTTTTGGGCGCGCGGGTCGCAGCGCCACGCCAGGGCTTTCCAGTGGGGTGGGCTTTCCCCGCAACTCTGCGGCTGTCGTCTGCTAGCGTTTCTCGGCCGCTCGCGTCCGCCGCAGCCCAAATCCGGCCGGCCAAAAGAAATCAGTCAAGAAGGGAATAAATTAATTACGATCCGCGATGCTCCGCATCACCCCATGGTTCCCCTCGGGAAGATGGTGTAATTTTTTTATTAGAGCAATCTTAGAATATGCCTGCGTTATTTTGGGATCCGCCGCAATGTTACCTTGCAAATAAGAGCGAATTCAAAATCAGGAATTAAGGTTTGTCACAGGTGATTTTAGCCCGTACTCAAGTTGCACAGAAATGAAGAAAAGACCTGGTTGGGACCTTCTTAAATTTCAAAGAACGTGTTTGCGGTTAAGTCTTTTATAATATATATCACGAGGAGACGGGTATAGAAAGAGGTCTTTACGTGTTCGAACCGCATCATGTATCGTCAAGGCGGAATCATTCTGAGACAGCGGCAGGGTATCGTTATTATGCTGACTTGTATTTCTTATTCATTTCTCTTTTCAAAACGCCCGGGAGTGGAATCCGCTTCCGGAACAACATTGATTGTTGCTTGTACTTCTAAAGGTTGTTTGGATGCGTGTTTTTATGTACCCCCTGCATAACGCCTAAGGGCGCGGCAGGCATTTGTGTAAATAAGTAAATAAATCAAGAAGTGATGAAAAAGAGAATCAAATGCTTTGATAAAATTTATAAAAATTGAAACAGTTTGCAGCTTGCTTTCAGATGCGCTAAGTAGATAAGGGTAAAGGCAAATACCGTGGAAGCCAATACTGGCAACTCCCGCGGAAAGCGGGCGAAAAGTGATTGCAGCGCCCCTGGCGAGTTCGGAGTCTCCGCTAGCAGACGAATTCTCCAAAATGCATTGGTTTTGCCTATCTCCGTGCGAGGTGACCAACAAAAAAAAATTGTCACGGACATTCGCTGCTTTGAAAGTTAAAAAATGGGTGCCAGCTCATGAGTGAAGGACATTTTCTTCGCGTGGGAAAGATGTTACAGCTTGTAGGGTGCAATTTTGGAGTTCTCCCGAAGAAAACATTCTGTCACAACTTATGTAAGCAAGACAAAACACGAATGTATGCCTTCGCGCTGTTTCGTGAAAAACGGCAATGTACAAACATTTCAGAACATAGCTTCGTTTCAACTTTATTGTTCTTATCAGTCAATTCGTTTTGTTGTTGCAATTCCCATTTCTCATGAATGTCTTGCTTATAACCGTTTCGTCGAATAGGCGAGCTGGCTAATCCCGTTAAGGTCGTCTCCGGATGAAGAAGCAAAAGTCAATATCGAACCACGTACGTTACGGCGATGTCAGAATGCTCTGAAAGAGATCGTTGTGCATATGCAAATCTGACGCTATTATAGATTAATAAAAGCGGAGTTACGAAAAAAGCAGACTTCTCGCGCTTGCAAAGAAAGAAGGGAGAGCGCCGTAGCCCCGCAAAAAAAAGGTGATTTCAGTCACGTTATTAGGGAGTTTTAGAATAACGTACGCAATTGTTAGCGCACGCTAGCGCTAAATTTAGCGCTTGTATTAGCGCACGCGACGCGAGAGAGTTTTAGAATAGCGTTTCTCCGTCGCGACGCAAAAGCCAAGCATCTCGCGCTTGCGACGCCACCAAGATACAGTCACAATTTTTATTTCACGCACGAAATGCTGTATACTTTAGAAGAAAACAAGTCTTTTAGTCCGAGTACCTCTTTAATTTTGTTTAAACATGAGAATGCGACGCGAGCGGTTGACCGGTCGTGTCCGCTTGCGTCGCCTCGGTAAGAGAGGTCTCGAGTACTGACCTTCGCACATCGTACCTTCGCCGAGAAATGTTCGCGCGTCACAAGCATCAAGTTGCCGGTGATCGTTGCCAAACCGAGTACAATGTCGTCCCGTATTGAAAGTCGCGAGGATGCCGCCGACGTCGCACTCACGACGCCGCCAAAGCGGCCGCAGTCATGCTCCTGGGAGCCGCCATATTCTTTAACTGTGCTCGTCTTGGCTTTAGCCAACTTCTCATCACGAATCCTCCTTGGAGAGGCGCAAAGACTTTTTGCGTACGCACGCTATTTCCGAGAAATAGCGCACGCTAAAATTGCGCACGCAAAGCGCAAAACCTGGTTTGCGTTCGGAGCATGCGCACTGGCGACGACGCTATTCTTTGCGTACGCAAAGCTTTAGCGAGCGCTATTCTAAAACTCCCTATTTAGAGTGCACAAATGCCGATTGTTAGCGCGGCGACGACTAACATCTTCTGCTTCGCTGCTTCTTTACTTCTGGGATAAAGGCCGACACCCGTTGAACCGTCTCCACTCTTTCCATTTTTGAGTCTTCTTTCATTTATATTTTTGAGGCGACGCCACTCTGCCGCGTTCTTTCTTCCTCCTACTTTTATGTTGCTGTGTTTTTTTGTTGTTGTTTCTTTTGCTCTTTTTTGTTTTTGTTGTTTACCCGACGCGTAAACCATCGCGTATCCTTGTTTTGTTTGGCTTAGTGTTTACTCTCTTTCCTTCGCTTCGACCCCGGTTCGTCTGTTGGTCTGCTACGCTAGGCTCGGACATTTTGAGGGCCGTCTGCAACTTTGTTGTTGTTGTTGTTGTTTTCTTCCACTGTCGTCTGCGATAACCTCCTATTTTCGCCTTCGATTGAGTTTCTGATCCGAAATGGTCATACGTGCATTTTGATATTTATTAAATATATTAAGAAGTGTAAGCTCGTTATGCATTTTTATTCGAATTTTATTTGTGTACGCCGGCCGGCACGTCTGCTACGGGTCATCGTTTGTTGATCAACCGGCCGCATTCGAGCATACACCAGCGCATACTTAGAAATGGCAGGCATGCCGTGTGCTGCCTACTATTGCAAAAACAAGTTTTTGCGATGTGGTGGAAAATCTTTCTACCGCTTCCCGAAGGCCGAACAAACGTGAGTAACTAAGTTATGCAGCATTCAAATTAAACTGTTAAAAGTGTAAATAAACAAACGTACAACAAGCAGCTGAAAAAAAAGGGACGCTTTCTTCTTTTTTCATTAGTTTCGTCTGTTGCTTCCGCTTTGTTTATTGTGAACTCAACACCGCCGGCGATTACCAGCTATTCATTTGCTGCTTTCCATTTTTCTTTCTTTTTTCTATAAGCGCCGCAACGATCGTCGTAGTTGAAGTAGTTTTTTGCTGGGTATCTTTGTATCGTCTGCTAACTTGTTTGTTTTATTCGCCGTTGTTCGCTTCTCTTCCCCGTTTCTTTTTATTTTCGTCGGGAATGGCGACACCATCTTTTCTGCAAAATTCGGTAAGTGTTTGCACGGTCATTTTTATCCTTACTTTTTGTTTTGTTTTTATGCTCCAGCAGCTCGTGCGCTTGCTCTGGTAATATTAACATGTCGTTTGTGCACCTTTTAATGATTACGACGTAGTTCGAGTAGCTAAACGCCTTTTTTCCGCTTCCCAGACGCGCTTCAAACGCGTGTGATCCCCTGAGAGGCGTTTGAGACCGCTAAATAAACTGCTCTATCTTTGTTTCTGCGCGCGTTGTTATTCGATTGTCGTTGCAGTTTCGATCAGTGGATTCCGCTTTGCAAGCGGACTGACCGTAATGAATTGTTTCTGCTGTTGGGGTGACGAAACAGCGCACGCAAAGCTCGAGGACGTCGCGGAGCCTATACTTTTCCATTGCGTCGTGTGCTTCCGTAGACTCCGAGTCCGCTAGAGGCGCCACTGTCACGTTCGCCGCCGCTCCCATAGGTTTTCGGAGGAGTTTCCAGTATTGGCGAAGCTATATGGTATTTGGTAAAGGTCTAATTACGTTGTGTTTTGGGAAATATACCTCAGCTGTGTTTGGAGACACATGTTGTCCTGTCCCTCTGTTTTCTGCCTCCCCGGGTTAAAAAAAAAAGTTAGCTCATAGCCAGCTTGCCTGCACCTTTGCAATAGCTTAATGCCCTATACGTATAATTGACGTCATTCATTTTACGCATCTAAATAGGAATGACCTTAAATGATATTTCGGTGACGTCTCCGGAAGAAGTTTACTTACCTCTGGTACTTCCCTTTACAGCTGCGTAAAGGCTGGCGTATTTTCTCAGAATAAAAAATACTACATGAGTAAACACCTCTAGTATTTTTTTATTGAGCTCTCCCGTTCCTTTTTCCTTTTTTCTTTTATTTTTAGAAGGCGAAGGTTTTCAGTGGAAATTTGTTTTCATCAGATATAAAAAAGTGCGATCCTTTTGAGCTCCCGAGGCACTCAAGTTGCTGAGCTCGGTTGCTGGTTTTATAAGTGAAAGGTGGATTTCGTCGCAAACGTTCTGGTAAGAAAGGTTTGCGTTGATAATACTCACATCTCCTTTAAACGTATGTTTACATCAATGTCCAGTGTTAAAATATAATCCACAAAATGGACGATTATGTTTTCTCGATAAAAGCGAGTTCACTACTATAGGAATCAATATATAATAAAAAAAATTTCACTCTAGTTACACAGTATTAAAACTATATACAGATATGTTGTAGCTCATGTTTAATTGGATGTTTCGATATCCGCCATAAATATTTTCATTTGTTTTGTTTGAGTGCCGCACAAACAGTCTTAGGCCTTTTCAGTGGTGCACTGAAAAACATCCCGTCCAATCCACAAATAAAGGTCTACTTATCAGGACGAAAGAGAACATCAATGCTCTCTCGAAAATTTCCTTCGGTTAGAAAAATTTCAGTATCAAGATTACCTGTGCTACATTCAATTTTGTTAAACACCAGTTGCCAACGAGTCATGAGATCAATTTTGTGCAAAGCAAAATAATAAAATAAGGAGTGAGTACGGCTTACGTTCCGAGGAACTCGGAAACATACACAATTTGGTAGCGCCGGTGAGTCTAGACAACCATTTACGACCTTGTACGAAAATATAAAATCCCAAATCATCTCTCCAGTACACAAATATGTTAAACCAATCAAATTACAAATTCTAATATAGTCATAAAACACACTGGGTTGTAAATAACGATCCTAAAACCTACTTATACTTTGGATATGCTCAATACTAGACGATTTGGTCACTCCAATGGAGTTACACACGGCTGAGGCAAACTCGAGGCGAGTTCATACAAGGGATCGAAATAACATGAGAAAACAAATTGGGTTACTAAAGTTGTTAGATATACGCGTTATGGCACCTAAAACGAGTAGAGACGAATTGATTACACGCGTAACTTGGTGATTAAAAGAACACTCAGTATGTATATAAACGCCCAGGTCCCGAATCAAATACACACGTCTGATATTTGTAGCGTCTGAAGTGTCGCAGCATTGGATAATGTCCCGTTTTTATCTACAGAAATAACTTTTGTTTTTGATTCGTTCAAAACTAGAATATTAGACAAGCACCACTTAAGGATACAACACACATCATGTTGAAAGCAGACAGAGACTTCTACAGTATTTGTCAGCCAAAGCAGTTTTATTACAGTGTGCTAGAATACTTGGTAGAGTTGGGACCGGAGCGGCTCTCCTGAGGCTCGTGGTATTGATCGCGATAGTTGTCGACACCGGCGCGTTACCCAGAAGGTGCGCGCGTGCGCGGCTGCAGGCGCAGAATATGAATTTTGGTGCCGCTTTGGTGGAGTGCACATAGGATTTCTGATACAGCTACGACCTGCCAGCGGTCGTACCGCGGCATCAATTACGCCGCGCCACGACCGTTGGCAACATGATGCTTCAATGTATTGGACGGTACAAGCTACATTACTCTGCCTTCACATTGCAAGTTGTTTCAGCGTAGAATTAGCTGCGACTTTCGGTTCGTCGGATGATGACCATTTTAAATGAAATGCCCATTTACTTGGTTGCAAAAGGCCAAACATTAGATATTTGGAGGGAATATCTTAAAACTAGGAAGCACTTTTTTTGTTTCTATTTTATTTTATTGTGAAACGAAACGGCACATACTAAAGTCCGAGATTGTTTTAGTATGTTTTTAAGTACCCCAGCTTAACTTCTCTGTCTTCTTTTCTGCCCGTCTTCTTCTTCTCTGACCTTAATCAGCTCGCTTCACTTGTCACTCATTCTTGTGTTTATTTATGTGACAAACCACCCAACCGACGGTTGGGTGGTTTCTCACATAATTCAATTCAACCTATCAAAATTCATTAGCGTGCACAACGCCAAAACAAAATTTGGCAAAGACACCTAAAGCTGCTTACGTGTAGGAATGCTTTCGCATTCCTACACACAGCGCATTCCTACAAGCAGCGCGCCACGTCTTCCTTCCGGACACGGTGCTCCGGCGTCCCCCCCCCCCCCCCCTCTCCCGCTGCTCTGCCAGCAGTTCGGCTGGCTTCATAGCAACGATGACGCCGTTGCTATAGATCCTCATCCGCTCCGGCGGTGATATCTCGCTCCCCCGCTGCGCAGGCGCGGCGAACCCCGCCGTCTCCCCGGCTTCCGTGACGATGCATCCGCCGTTGCTTTTCTTTTCTTTGTGTTTTCCTTCTGAGGCGCGTCCGCTTTGACCTTGAGCGGCCCCGCCGGTTACCGGGGCGAAGCATCCGATATGACGCGTCGCAGCCAATGGAAAACGGGGTGCCGTTTCGCTGCTACAGGCGGTTACAGACAACGCCGGCTTTGCTCCATGGGACAGTTAATGCTTTCGCGTTGAAAAGCAGCCAGCGATACTTGGCCAGTCTCGTGCTAATCCCGGCCTAAAATCGGTCCCAGTATCGGCCAAACGTCCAGTTTTCCACTACGGCCTGATATCCGGCAGGTATTGGCGTACCACCGTTTCACCACCCGTATATAAAGAGTTGTTGTACATCGTTCCGATAGTTCCGATATTCCCGAGAACAATACTCGATAACGATACGACGCATGTGCAAAGGCGGCGGTGGAGCACTGGGTACTGTTATGGAAGTCATCGGGAACGAGCCTACTCAAACTCAATGTTGGGTAAAGTACTCCCAAAAAGTACTTCAAGTAAAGTACAAAGTAAATGAGAGGTTATGTACTTCAAGTAAAGTAGTAAGTACACAGGGCACAATGTACTTGAAGTAAAGTACTATAAATTCAATGTACTTTCAAAGTAAAGTACAAGCACTTTTTAACGAGTCTTTCATGATGTCCTTCCAATCCACTATAGAGTGTTTTTTTAAACAGCCCTGCGCGGATAACAGTTTGATCATCCGATCCGTATCTGGAGCCGCCAAGTTTTTAAATAATTGTATCCGCATCCGTTCCGCATCCGCAGACTTTATATACGCATCTTAACCGCATCCGAAAAATTCGGAACAAGATTCGACCCTCAATCCGCACATTCATTTTATATCATGACATCAAGCACAAATCAGAATGAAAACAAAACAAAAACATCTGGATGGTATTTTATAAGCCGTCTGCTTACCTTTGTGCTGTGGGAAAGTTGCCTTGCTGCGTGCCCAACCCTTGCATGCCGCAGCGTGTTGACCAATACGACGAGCTGCAAAGGGCTATCGACGTCGTACGCAGGCAACGTCCTCAACTTCTGAGGTCAAACGACCACGACGAGCACGTCATCGACATGCCGGACTTTTGAGGGGGATTCTGTGGAAACTATAGGGGGCGCCACTGTGCCTAAAGAGCGCGGGGGCGTTACCCCAAGTCAACGTTACTTGAACCCTCAGTTGGGAAACTCACCGTTGAAACCTGGGCCGCTGGCGTCCACCGAGACCGAGCTAAATAAGACAACGCCACACTTTATCATTTGTCTTTACTGTGGTCACCTTCAACTTTTAGAAAGCATGTTTTTGCGAAAAAACAACGGAAAAAAACTCCTTTTGTAGTAACTTTTATTGGAGTTTAGTACAAACTGAAGGGCGCGTGATGTTTTCTGAAATTTTCAGGCCTCAGCGGTGATTTCAGGTAGCGCGTCCCGACCTAGGCGCATCCTAACTACAATAGGAATTTGCTGCGCGTCCGCTTGGGAGACGGGGTTGGTACCCTTGACACCCTTTCCACCGTATCTGCTTCGGCGCCAAAATGGCCGTTTAAAGCCAAAATAGAAGTTACGTGCAGTTCCTCGAGTAGCTGCTTCGGGAAAAATGGCGGCGTTGCGATCGCTATTAGCTCGGTTCTCGAGTACGGTTCGGTTCCACTTTTACAGAGCAGTTTCTATGGCAGTATCCCAACTGAGTGGTTCTAGTAACGTTGCACCCGGTGAAAGAACTGATAAAGCAGCACGGCTAGCTGAATCGGTAGAGCATGAGACTCTTAATCTCAGGGTCGTGGGTTCGGGCCCCACGTTGGGCGCCATATGGGAAAGTTGCCTTGCTGCGTGCCCAAACCGGAGGAACAACACGGAGCCAGGATTTCGGAAGATGTGAAACTACATTTATTAGTAAAGTGCAAACATAAAGTTAGTATTAATCAGGGTGTCGAACCGGAACCGAGAACCGAAAACCGGAACCGAACCGGTATTTTTTCCGGAACTGAACCCGAACCCGAACCGTTATATTGTTATCGCGATGAACCCGAACCGGAACTGAACCGGAAAAAAAATAACGGTTACCGGCTCATGTCAAAACGGTTCGGCCACGCGCTGTTGACAATGAATGTGCTATCAATGCCATTTGTTTTTTAAGTGCCGTCAACTGACACACACTCGCTTACATATTTTCTTCTCCACTCAGTCTTAGGAATATAAACGCTGCATCCATGAATCTTGACAAACGCTGCATCCATGAATCTTGACATAGGAACCAGTATTGCGCTGGTCGCGGCTTGCACGAAAAAAAAGAATTGAAAGGCTGCGCAAAAAAGAAAAAAAAATCGCGTCACGGGATTTCATTTTTCTACAATCTCGTAAATCCTAAATGCTGCTGTGTGCTCATTTCATAACACGTTTCTAGAACGCGCGAGTTCTTGAAGCTTGCTTCCATCGGAATGAGAAAAGAAAAGGCTGTGGAGTTTGATAATGTTTGAGGGAGAGAAAGAAATTTTATTTACAGTTGAAATGAGCATTCATGAATTATATCTGCTCTTCGCTGCCCCAACCACCGGTCAGAGTATATCGAGCTATGAAGTGTCAAGATTTACATGCCGTATTTTTCGTACCGGAAACTCGATAAATGCGGTGGGGAAAAAACAACAACAGGGATACAAACCCTAGTCGCTCGCGGAGAAGCGAAGCTGCGCGCACTTTCGAATTTGACAAAGGATCTGCCGAGCTTCTGTTGCTTCCGTCGCCTGCCCAGCGTAGTCATGGGACTCAAGCGGGCGCGTGCGCTCAAACCAACGCTCAGCAGACGCTGGAGTTAGCGCCCGTGACAGACAGCCCTGTCATCAGACAGTCGTTGTTTGCCGCTTGCATTGGCTACAGGCTTTTATAAACGTTATGCACTACTAGTTTCGACGATGTATCCCGTTTCGTATGTGCTGATTTCAGATGTTTTATTTGTAATTTATTTTGATGTTGCAATTTGTCATTTATAATTTCCGAACCGGTTCAGCGCCCCTGAACCGGTTCGCGGATCGAATTAATCGAACCGGAACTGAACCGGAACAAAATAAATTTACCTGAACCTGAACCGTAACCGAACCCGTATTTCTTTCGGTTCGACGCACTGGTATTAATAAAGGTCATCGGTCGACACCGCCGCAGCGTGTATCTTGCACTGCAGGCCCCGCTTTTCTTCCTTCGGTCGGCGTCGTTGCTGCTGCTTTTAGCAGTTCTCTCACTGGGGGTAACGCCCCCGCGCTCTTTAGGCATAGTGGCACCCCCTATAGTATCCACAGTACAAAGAACTCTTTGTGTCAGAATTACGGTGAAAGTCATTTTATCGTATTTATGAAATAAGTGATCATCCTTCCCGAGACGCTTCACATCGCTTGAAAGATGATCGCAGTTATGAAATTATCTTCTTTAGAATCCTTGACACTGACACTCTGTCCAGAGGATGTGCTCTAAAGAAAGGAAATTGTAATATTAATTTTCCTTTTTGCTTTGTAAAAACAACATCAGGCAGACGCATATTTTATAAACATAAAAATTAACAAAGGGCAGACTATTGTGTCATTTTATTTAGGCCAAGCAATTAAAGAGAGGGAGAGAAAAGGCACTCACTCGCCGCAGCAAAGTGCTTGTGTATACGTGCTTAGGCGCGAGTACACCAGTGAGAAAATATCACAATGGCAACACCTTATAATCGGCTCAGTTTTAAACAAGAACCCTCAGCTGCATGCTCGAAATCATATGCTTAAAAAGCAAGTCAGTGCCAACTGTCGAATCAAAATTAACTGTTGGACTAGTTGGCTACACATAGTATAAAAATTCAAAAGCCTGCCCCTCTTCGTTTCCTTGGTGTTTGCGCTTTGAATTTTTATACCAACTGTCGAGAAGAGGAAAATGCACACGCACGCAACATTTCACTTGTCGAGGTTGCTGTGTAGGAGAAACAGAATGTCGTCAACATGGACGTATTCAGACTGGTTTGCCTCTCTAAAATTGACACCCACCACTGAGAAGTCTCTCTCCATTAGTGCACTTGATGCTGGGGTGGCATGCACGAACTGTGCTGCAAGAATGAGGTGCGGAAGCTCGTACTGGCGGAAATTCCACCACTCCAGAGGGTTGCATTAAGTCTCCTTGATCTGCTGCAAAAAAGCCACTTGCAGGTTTCTTCTACTTTCTTGTGGCTATGTACGCTTTGGGTTTTTCTTTGCTCAAAGAACGTTTTCGGCTCTTTCCCTGCCAAACAAGATTACACTTTCCCGAATCGACAGATGCTCCTGCATTCTTTACTTTTTTAGGGAGATCATTTTTGGCGAGATACAACGTTCTAATTAATCTTTGGTGAGACCAAAATCTTTTTTGACGTAAAGAAACATTTTCTATCCGATTGGCACCATTTATCTAAGAGAGTAGTTTTCTCCTGCAATACATTTGATGATGCATTTCAACCGAATCAGTGTAATTATCTGTCATCTTGTCTCGTCTGGAGTGTAATTAATAAGTGTAATTACCTGTCATCTTGTCCCCGTCTGAATAAGGGTAATTATCTAACATCTTGTTTACAAATAAAGACACATTTTGACTTTGACTTTGACACAGTATCACTCACTAATTCAGTCTACAGTGTGCAGTTGCAGACGTTTATGGGCCGCCTCGGCAAAAATGTAGATGCGACAAAAATGTCCACATCCGATCCGCATGTGCAGCACCTGGAATCTGCATCTGATCTCCAATCCGCCAAAACTGATTCAGTTTTATCCGCATCCACCATTTTACGGCAGATATCCACGGATATGCAGGGCTCTGCAGATATGCGTTGCCCCAGTGGTAAGGGGTGCATCAGTTATTTTAGGAAATGGCAGTGAATTTTGGATGAAGTCAAGTGGCCACAGAGTACTTGTTATACTCTCGCTTACGAACTATTCAACACAATCAACTCAAAAGGGAATTATTTGTATAGGTCTCATAGCCTCCATCACTTTACTCAGAAAAATGACCGAATGACGTCTGGAAAGACGCTAGTGCATTTTCACAAGACTATACGCCATTCGTTTGTTAAGGGATGGTGAACTCTTATACTCGACCGCAGAAGTTATGTACAATACTGGTAAAGCCAAGGACACGAGCGTGTGGTTCTTGAAAGAGCTAATTTCGCCGAGGACCGGATTGGGGAATGCACTTTGAAATCGGGAGTTGTACTTTATTCAGAAAGTACCACAAAATACTTCAAGTAAAGTACAAGTACATACTCAGAGAATGTACTTCAAGTAACGTAACGTACAAGTTTTCATAACCTACTTCAAGTAGTACTTTAGGTACTACTTCAATGTACTTGAGGTAGTACTTTAAGTATAATGTACTTAAAGTACTTTAAGTACAATGTACTAAAGTGCTTGCCAACACTGCTAAAGCTGTCTATTATTGGCGCAAGAGCACGCGAGTACTTTACGGTTTGGTGAGGAGCGTAAGCCTAACGGCAATGGCGAAGAATTTCCTACCTCGTCGGGCGCGGCAGCGCGGCGGCGCGGTTGCAACGACCGGTGCTGGATCGGCTGGGCACTTTTCTCGGCAACGTTCGGTGGTCGCGGCGGTCCGGAGCGCCGAGCCTTTCATTCCACGAACCACGGACGAAATTCTGGGCGGACCGCTGCTTTTCCGGCTCTAAATTTCAACTCGACGGCGCGTCTTGAAGTTCAACTTAGGAAAAAAAGCCTCGCTGGCAATGACGCCTGACGCACGTTGTGAAGTCGCTCTATAAAAACCGCCTTCGATCGGTCTGTGCTTCGCTCGTTTCCCAAGGAGTGTCACAACACAACAAGAAGACAGCGAACGGGTTCACTGTACTTCCAGGTTATCCGTCACGAGAGCCGGAAGTCCGGGCCCGCCGACCCCGGTTGTCGCCCGTCGTTTAGAGCTCGTGGTTGGACTCCGTGTCTAGGCCGGCGTATCGCCCTTCCCACGCCAGCGCTGCGTAGGCTAGTTGTTCACGGCTATCATATCTCGAGTCGCACTTCGTTACTACTCCAGAATCGTCATTACCTAGGCCAGTTTGGCCAGGGTTCGCCGTTCCCGCCGCTCCTTGTCTGAACTTCGGTGGTGGACCGCTCCGGGGATGGGCATGGGCCAGACCGGGTCCATCGTTCCTGCCCGGCCACAGCCTCGCGTATCACGCTCTGTCCGTCGCCCGCTCGTGCCTCCTCGGCCAACCGCTTGTTACGTGCCCTCCGCTCCGTCGTCTTCCACATCCTCTCACCCTTAAGTCCCGGTCTTCGAAAGACTTCCAGTACTCGGGATCTTTTGGGTCTCAGAAAGGAGTTTTCCCACGTCGATGGACTGAGGGGAAGGGAGTAAACGTTGTGGTCGGGGCCGTCTGAGGTGTCGAGAGAGGCGGTTGCTATTGGTGTTGCCGGGGTGGCCACGTTGTATCGTCCGAAAGGGGCGTAGGGGATGGTGGGACCCTCGGCGTCTGTCTTTCTTGGTTTTTGTTTCAGCTGGCTCGTTTAGCGCAGCCGCTGCAGGCAATGTCGACAGCCTCCTGCCCGTCGCTCGCTGTCCCATTTAACGAAATGCAAAATGGGGCCTACTCTAAGCTGGTCCCCCCGACGCGGTTGCACCTGCCCCGTTCATCGTGATTGTCGCTGTGGGCGTAGAACTGCCCTCGCCCACAGGGCTCGTGAAGCCCACGAAGCCGCTTCGGCTTTTCGCCGTTCAGCCGTCTGTTCCACCGCCGGTGCCTTCGTCTCTATGAACAGCGACCTCGGAGGTCTGCCACGCTGAACCAGTATCAGCCACCCTGAGCACTTGGAAAAGCGGATGGGCCCATGTTTTCCTCCCAAAGGACTTCTTGAGTGACGCCGTCTATGGCGGACTTACCAGGAAACCATATGCAGAACAGTGTTAAAACCACACACAACGAACAAACATCCTACACAGATATAAAGGTGACCTCCAATTGGTCACATTTATATTGGAGGTCACCATTATATCTGTGTAGGGTGTTGTTTGTTCGCGTTTAAGTTTCACCCCTGCCCCCTTTGTCTCGGGTGCGACGAATGTCAGAGGTTGTTCGCTTTTGTCCATGTTCGGTCTTTCCTCTGATAGGGCACCATCCTGCAGCCATTTTTTTGTGATGTGTATCAGGACCTCACCGAGGTGGGATAAGAGATTTTCCCCTCCCCTTTTGTTTGCGTTAGAACAGCACCGGTGTGCTATTAGTCAATGTCCCCCCTCTCTTGTGCGTTATGGAAAGAGAAGTTCAACCTTCCCTCCCCCTTTTTTTTCTTCCTTTTGGTTTTCGGGGCATTTGTACCCTTTAAAACCACGATATTGTGCCCAATGAAATTCAGTTGTGTTTTAGACTTTGTGTTCTGTTGTCCTTCTTTTCCTCCAGTCTAAGGGTTTTGTCTAAAATGTAAAATTTTCTTCAGGGTCGACTATTTATAGATAGGGGTCAGCAGCTTCGTTTTCCCCTAGAAGTTGACGAAGGTGCTTTTTCCTATCTGTAAGTAGTCTCTTCTGAAGAAAAAGACAAAACGGTTTTGAAACGTCGGGACCTGTACTTATGAAATTTAGAGTGAGATTTTATTCAATTTCCTAAGTTGTCCCCAACCAGGTAGACATTTGCCGAAAAGTTTACGTTTAGATGTTTAACAATTTTATGTGTGATATAGCTCTACTAGAATCTCGATGGTTGCCCGCATAGCGTTTATAAACATGGCGGCAAAATGCAGAAATAATTATTGTTGCATGTAGGAGAATCAAAAGTATAAGGGATTCTTGATGGAGTTATATATGCGGCATTTGTTGCTGTTAACTTACTTTTTAAGTAGGGTATATACGAAAAAAGCATGGAATATTTTTACGGAAAACGGAGGTGTCCATATTAACAAGACATGGCTAACAGAATCACCAGGCTATTACTTTAACAGTTTGTACAACTGAAGTCCCTATTTATGTTTTCTAGATTAAACCTAAAGTCTTGAAACAAATTATTCTTACACTTTATATTTGTAGTAAACCTGTTTGTTCTCCTGGAATATTTAACTACAGTGTTATAATGCCGCGCGCGCAGCTGGCCAAGTAGGCAGCGCGGCCGTGGCCTAACGGTTATTGTGCTTCCCCCGACGCGAAGAGCCAGGGTTTCGATTGCTGGGAGAGACAGTGTCTTCTATTTATTCTTTCTCTATTTGTCAATCTCGCGTAGTTCAAGAACTTTCTCGTCTCACAGGGTTCGACGTTCTTCGCCGAACGTTCTCGGCCGAATGTTCCAGGAACCCACGCCGGTACAAAGGCGCTCCGCGTGGCGAGCCGGAGTGCAGTCTCGCCCCAGCGCTTGATCCTGCTCTTTCGCCGACATTGACGCTTGCGGCGCTAGCCTTTTTCTATTTTGTTTTGGGCACAAGTTCGCCCCATTAAACGTTTAATTTCGTCAGTTATTGCTACCTAGCCTTTGTCATTCGTGACAATAATATTTAAAAAAATAGAGTCACACCAGAGGAAGCTGTAGAGGCGCACGCCATCTCACATTTCATGTCTGAGGCTGTAGGAGTCTATAACGTTATCGTGTGTTGCTTTAGCAGGGTGAAGACTGCATTAAAGCCGCATCCGATGAAAATGCAGCTGACTCTATTCATTGCTTTTGTTGTTTCGCCGCTTCTTCAACATGGTAAACAGCAGTTGTGTAATTGAATTGGATTAATTACAACTACAGTTAGGCATATTTGACGAAATCATAAATGCACCGATAGCCTACATATTTGAAAGGCATGTTTGCGTAAAACAACATTTATACAAACCTCAAACTGATTTTCAAAACTTTTTAAATTCTGATATATTAGACATAATTAAATCTTTTTAAATATAAAATAAACGTCATATAAAAAGTTGTAATAATGAAATTATGCTATTATTAAATCAATAAACGAACCAATCAATCCGTGTTTTATTGAACCCCAAAACAGCTGGTAAGGCCTTAGGAGCGTTAGACTTGCATGAAGTGAAAGACAATCGGACTAAGATATTTTCATACAACAAAGTGAGCCTCAGTATTACACTTTTTTTAAACATGCAATGGTAGTGAAATAGTCTGCTTCAGTGTTAAAACAATTGTCATACATGGTCTGCATTCGAGTCAGTGGAAGACTAGTACTAAGTTGGAAAGGTAAAACAAAAAACTGTAGATCGGCTTCTGTCCCTGGGGAACATAAAGTGAGATTCTACTTAATAAACAGCGTTGAGCAGTTTATATTAAAAAAAACATGTCACGAAGTAGTTTATCCGAAAGAGGCGAAATACCAAGAGTATCCAAGAGACGCACATAATCATAAAAAAAAAAAACTCTCCGTCTATTGAGGTGATCATAGGTACTGAATTAGCGGTGCGGATTGAGCTGGTTGGTACATGTCTACAGAATGAGCGGAAACAGCTAATACTCCCCCCCCCAAAAAAAAAAAAGAAGAAAAAAGAAGACACAGATACAGCAACAAACTGGTGTGTTTATGTTTATAAAGCCAGAAGTGAGTTAGCCTCAGGGGTGTCTTTTGTCTCAGGTGTAGATGAGCAATTTAGCCAGTGCAGTATAACCGCCAGCCTGGGGTCTCTAACGTGCACCCCGCAGTAGTGATTCACGACCTCACGCTGGCACGATGCTCAGCCAGATCGAAACGGGCAGGGGTGTGAATTGAGCACAGCATCCCTGGGCACGGCTCGACTGGATACGCGCTCGCTGTCTTACGGCCTCTCCAGTGAGGCATAATAACACCTATGTGGGCTTTAAGCGCCTCTAGGCGGCCGTAAGCTGCGCCACAGCGCGGCTGTATGATGAGTCCCTGTTCAGTACTTGGGGACAACGTTCTGCAGCTATGCATGCGATCAAAGGTTTCGGGAGCGCGCGTTTGAGCGCTGATCAAAGCTGCGCACGTGTGCTCTCTTCTCCTCTTTGAAAATGCTACGGAAAGTTGTCCGCGAGCATAGACCTTTTCTGTGTACTCTCGTCCCCAGCCACCTAATAGGCATATCCGGTATGGGCGACGAAAAAATATTAAAACGTTTCAACCTGTAATTAGTAAAAAAATAAGGGAGGCAAAATGAGAATGTGTGACGGTTATGCTTTTATCCTAAACGTCTTCTATTGGCGTGGCGACGGCAAAACAATGTTTTCGCCCATACTGGAAGTGACGGCTATTCAAGATGGCGGCGCCCTCGCCGAAAAAGGTCTATAGACCTCCTCGCTTACTCTCGTCCCCAGCCACCTAGTAGAGAGAGAGAGAGGATGACGTGGAGAGAAGTAGGGGAGGTTGTTCTAGCGGGAATGCTGAACTGGTTCCCCATGAAAGAAAGTGGAGAGAAAGGAAAGAAAGGGGGATAAAGGAAAGGGAGAAGGAAAATAAAGAAAAATAAAATAAAGATGTGAACGCGCTGAGAGTTAATGTCGAGTTATTTCACAGGCGGTTTGCTACACCGGATTCGTCGAGGAAGTTCAGTAGCAGGTGTTGTATTATTTGGCGGCGACGGGCTGAACCACTTGGATAGATGATGTCCTCGTCGTCTGGATCACGAAGTCCAATTCTGGCGAGCTCAGTGACGAACCGGTGACGTGGATCGCTATATTCTTCGCAGTTGAAGAGGATGTGGCAAATGTTTTCTTCATCGTTGCAGTTCGGACACTGGGAGCTCTTTATTGCAGATATTTTAAAAAGAAACGCATTTGTAAATGCACTTCTGCTGCGTATTCTTATGAGGAGAGTGCTCTTCTTTCTTGTGAGACCCTTTGT
This sequence comes from Ixodes ricinus, assembly GCA_037355805.1. Lineage (NCBI taxonomy): Eukaryota > Metazoa > Arthropoda > Arachnida > Ixodida > Ixodidae > Ixodes > Ixodes ricinus. Next base: position 10,506 of record JAZHYW010025179.1, on the reverse strand, counting down.
GACGCATGGCTGATGTTGGGAGTATGTGGTCGGAGAAAGTTCAGTTATGTAACTTTTGATGGACTTTCGCGTCGCATTGAAATCTGTTGGACTGGGAATAGTGCGCGGCAGTCCATGTGCCGCTCCTGCGAGTTTATCGGCTTCGGAATTACCAAACAATCCCACATGTGAAGGCACCCATTGAAACGCAATGTTGAATCCAGAATTGTGTAACTGCTTTAACGTAAGTTGTATGGTGGCCGTCGTTTCGTCCATGGAGTCAGGATTAGCTAGGCGTTGAAGGCCCGCTCTTGAATCGGTGACCAGCACTACAGTTTGTGGGGTATGTGAGGTAATGTAGTTAAGTGCTTTCTCAATGGCCTTAAGCTCTGCCGTGGTGGAGCTGACCACCGCTTGAAAACGGCCGCTCCATGTCGTGTTCTCCTTTGGTATAACAAAGGCCGCGGTAGCGCTGCACGTTCCAAAGTGAACGGAGCCATCGGTATATACCTGTAGAGCTCCTGGGTATTTTGAGGAAAGGACCTCCTCAGCAATTTGCCGCAGTACAATTCCTGGTAGATTTCTCTTCCTATACACTCCCGGGAGATGTAGATCGCACATTACTGATGGTTCGCGCCATGGCGGTTCTTCAGCGCAAGTTAGGGGACGAGATTTCTGGAGCGATGATTCAACGTTGTATAGCTCTTGTAAATGTAGGGTGAAATTGGAACGTCTTGCTTCTAGTTTCTTTAGCAACGTCACTCCACTTCTGGTTTGATGAAGACGTACAAGTTGAGTAAGTACCGATTGTGTCGCTCTCAGGTTAAGGTCTAGAGATGAGCTCTCTGCATAAACGCACTCATTAGGTGCTGCTCTCGGAACGCCTAAGGCGGTTCGTAGTCCTCGGTGGTGGATGCGTTCTAAGCGAGTTTTTTGTGTGTCAGAGAGATGACGTGAAAGGTAGAGCATATATCATGCGGCTCACAACAAGTGAAGTGTGTAGCCCAAGCATGGATCTTGGAGCATTTCCCCATCTTAGTCCGCCAATGCGCCGGATGGCATTTACAAATTTAGTTGATGCTTCAGCTATCCTGTCAGCTTGCTTTTTTCCTTTTAATCTTGGGTCTAAGGTAACGCCGAGGAACTTGTACACTCTGACGCGTTGAATTTCGCTCTTGCTAATATTTAGTTTAATATTAGGGCATGAGCGTCTCTTCGGGTGCGGTAAAAGCATATACGCAGTTTTCTCTTTTGAAACGTTGAGTCCTACTGCATCCAAATAGTCTACAACTGTGTCGATTGCGGGCTGCATAGCATTCCTTAACGTGTCCCGTCTTGTTGCACTCGTCCAGAGACAGATATCATCTGCATAGACAGAGCACGATGTATAAGGAGACGTTCTTTTAATAGCTGGAGGAAGGCCTGCCATTGCGATGTTGAACAATATGGGGCTGAGGACGCAACCTTGGGGAAGTCCAATATTTCGATGATGTGTGACACTTAGGGTGTTCCCAAGGCGTACTTGGAAACATCGGTCGCTCATAAAGGCAGACAAAAACGTCTGGACACGCCCGGTGATGCCGATTCTGGTGAGTTCTTGAAGGACAGATGGGATGCTGACATTATCAAACGCCTTTTCTACGTCGAAGAAACAGCAAGTGTTGTGTTTCCTGTCATTCCTTCATGCTCAACACTGCTGACAAAATCCAGTAGACTATCTGATGCACTAAGTTTTGGACGAAACCCTGTCATTTCGTCTGGCAGTAACTTCTGACGTTCCAGAAACCAAGCTAGTCGACTTTGAATTAACCGTTCCATCAGCTTTGCGACGCCTGAAGTCAGTGCTACTGGTCTGTACGAGGTAGGCAGCTCTGGTGGTTTTCCAGGTTTCTGTACAGGGACAATCGTTGAAAGTTTCCACTCATCTGGCACTCTTCCAGATTCCCAAACTTTGTTAAACAAGCGAAGCAGGGAAGAATATCCACAGGGAGGAAGGTTTTGCAAGGCTTGGTAGGAGATTCCGTCCGGGCCAGTGGCGCTGTGGCGACGGCATTTCCGTAGAGCCACTGTCAGCTCATTTTCTGTGAACGGGTCATCCAAGAGACTTGCCTTGCGGTTTACTTGAGCTGGCCGCAGCAATGTACGAGCCTGGTTAGAGTATGAAATGGCAAATTCTTCGGCTAGGTCAGGTAAGTTTGTCTGTTGAGCAAGCGCTAATGTGTCGAAGGGTCGAACCGGACGTCTGTTGCCGCTTAGGCAGCGAATCACCCTGCAGACTTTGCCAAAAGAGGTTCGTGAATTCGATTCTTCACAAAATTTTCTCCATTGGCTCCTGAGAAGCTGGTTGGCGTACCTCTTGAAGACTGTAGATATTCGGTTGAAATTTATCTTGTTCTCGAGAATCGGGTGTCGTCGATAGCGAATCTGTGCCCTGCGACGAGCTGCGGAGAGATTCAGCAGCTTTAAGTCCGGGGATGGGAAGTGTTCTGGTAATCGAATAGTTCTTGTGCTGTTTCTTAGTGCTGTCTTGATTGCATCAATGATATCATCGTTCGTAGAGTCAAGTATAAAGCGAAACGTGTCCCAGTGGATAACATGACATACTTTCTTTTTAGTGTTGTAACAGCCTCTGATCTGAATCCAAATAGGAAAATGGTCGCTTCCCATTGTATCAGGTGCCGTGGACCATGTAACGTTGAGGGCTGGATCATGCGCTGTAACATCTATTGCTGAAAATGTCGATGGTATTCGCAAGTATGTCGGGCTGCCCGTATTTGCCACCACAAGTCCTGCTTCATCGAAAAGTTCTTCGAGTTTCCTTCCTCGGCGATCTGATCGTACGTTGCCCCACATTGTATGATGCGCGTTGAAGTCTCCGCATATGATAAGGTCTTGGCGATGTTGTAGACACCAGCTTTGGAAGCGGTCGAACATGTCAGTGCTGCTTCCGGGACGTATGTATAGAGAGACAACAAGTACCGTTTTCTTTCCAATGCGTACCTTAGCTGCAACAAATTCTGCGTCCTCCGTACATAAATCAGTGGTTGGGATTTGACACTGGGGAAGTTCTCGGCGAATAAAAAGGGCTGCGCTCCCATTCGGAAAAGTCGAAATTGATGGGCACGTGTAAGTCTTGTACCCAGATAAAGAGCAACCACTCCGAAGGCCAGCCTCCGAAAAAGCCAAAACTGGTATTGGCGACTGTTTGATATATAATTTGATTTCGGAGAGTTTTGAATTCAGACCTCTGCAGTTCCATTGGAGTATTGTTGGGTATTCTTGTTTAACAGTCATATTGATTTGTTATCTGTGTCTGCAGTTTTTCTGTCTTACATTGTCGAGAGTGTATTGTCTTCAAGTTGCCGGTTGTGACAATTTATTTTCTTGATTATAATGCAAGGAGGGCCTCTAGGCACAATATACCCTTAAGGGCCGTTTTGACTTCTCCTGCTGGTAAGCCTTCCATGACTTTTCTAATAGTTGCAAATACTGCTTTAACGATTGTCATTTTAGGACTCTCAGAGGCATCCCCACGCTCAGGAAGTGTTGTGCTTGCCGGAGAAGCTTTAATCACCTTTGATTCCTCCGTTGAACCACTTGTTCCGACGCTGGTGGAGGTCCTCGAGCCTGCAGGTGTCACGATCTCTTTTGACGGTATAACGTCGCGGTCGTTCGGACGTGCGTCTGAAAGAGCGGCTCTGTAACTTTTTGCTCCAGGCTTCTTTGACTTCCTCCGTGAGTTATTTCTTGGTTTACCAGGCTGGGAGATAGTTGGTGTCTCCGACGAGGCGTTTTCAATCGGGGAAAGCAGTGGGAAGTCATCTGGGCCTGCTGAAAAGTTAGGTTCCTGTTGCTGTGGTTTTGGTCCACGAAGGAATGCTTTAGTACGTGCCAGTGCTGCAAGTCGAACCTTGCAGTTAACGTAGCTTGCGGGGTGAGGATCACCACAGTTGGCGCATTTCATGGCGACGTCCTTAGAGCAAGATGTTATGTCGTGGGGACCTCCACATTTCTTACACTTTGTTTCCCCTTTGCAGTATTTTGCTACGTGTCCTATGGCTTGGCACTTGAAGCAGCGTGGCGGGGCCACTACGTGCTCTACTACGTCATGTTTTGTGAAACCAAGATTTACCTGGCTTGGTCTTTCAGTGTTCGGACGGAAGGTTAGGAGAACTTTGTCCGTTGGAATAGCTGCGGCTCCGGGCTGACCATCTCGGTGAAAGAGACGTCGGACAGCAATCACTCCCTCTGGCGCAAGGTAATCTAACAGCTGAGCGTCGGAGTACCACTCGGGAACACCCTTGATGAGTCCGTGATTTTGTAGATATGTTGTGGACACGGAAGCTTGAACTTCAATGCCACACAGATTCTTCACTTTTAGCAATCGTCTGACTGCTTCCTGCTCGGCGACCTCCACACGGAGACCTCCACGTGCCGTGAAATGGTGGCGCAGTAGTTTCCCACCTGCTGCTGCGCTGATCGCGCTGCTGAGGTGCAATGGGTTCTGTTGCTGTAGGCGGCAAGTCTCATCCTTTGGAGTCAGGATAACTGGCACGCCAGTGCTTCTTTTGCGGCGATGTTCCACGAGGATGAAGTCATCTTCGTTGTCATCCATTAGGTCACCAGTGTCACTATCGTCGGCGATGATCGTAGATTCTGAAGAGACGCTTTCATTGTCTTCATCTTCTCTTTCTTTTCTACGTTTCACTGGGTTACGTGGACGCATATTATCTGCGGTCAATGCATCTTTCTTACGGCATTGAGAAGAAGCGTCACCGCTTGTTCCAGGCTTGTCTAAGTGAGCCATATGTCGAAGTTGTGGAGTCCGAAAAAGCCTCCGGGTACTACCTTCGGGTTCCAGGGACCCAGTAGGTGGCCGTGAGCCCCTGGAGTGGCAGTGGTCGACAGGGAGTGACTGAATTTCCACAAAAATATTAGAAAATTCGAGGAGCGTAGAAAGCAGCGATCCTGATACTAACAGTCTTCTTTTTTCCCCCATATCTGAATCTGCTGCGCTGCGAAGTTGTACAGAACACACGCGTGATCAAAAAATAAAAGGATACTGATGAGTTACACTGAGATGAGGAGAAACACAACGTACATGAATGGACGCAGACTATCAACTGTTTATTCTGTTCTTTTTCTTCTTTACCTAGCGTGAGGTTTCCCCTTGTGTGAGTTTGGAAAAATTAATAACAATCTGAAAAATAATGAATATGTACTATAACCAACTAGCCCAAACCCAAGTCTAAGCTTTTCCCCCACCTAGTAGACATATCCGATATGGGTGACGAAAAAATAATAAAACATTTCTACCTAGAAATAGTAAAAAAAAACATGTATGGCAAAACAAGAATGAGTTATGGTGAAGGTTATATTCTAAATGCATTTAATTGGGCGATGGCAAAAAAATTGTTAAGCCCATACTGAAAGTGACGATGTTTAAAGATGGCGGCGCTCTTGTGAAAGAGGTCTATGGACTCTGGTCAAAGCAAACTGGAGAGGCCGACAAAGAAGAAGCGAACTCGTAAATTGTTCAGAAACTATCACGGAGTCTGCTATGTCATATTTCTTACCTTATGCTGGAAATGCGTTAAGCGCTAAGGTGGCGCTAGGTTCTCGATGCCTGGCGGTGAAAGTTAATTCTGAGTCGGAACTTTAAAAATCACTAGAAAAATCATAACTGCAGCACTGGTCGAAGGCCTGAATGCTGACTCTCCCCGAGTTAATGCCACGGTACAAAAATTGCAGGTTATAAGCATTCTCTCGTTTATTCATTTGATTTCATTTAAATCAATACCTGCTAAATGTTTCACTAAGGAAATAGAGAACCTTACCCACAGACCGTAGGTGGGTGCTTGTTGACAACAAGGCTCTTTCTTAGTATCTTATTTTTTCACGTGGTGCTTAGAGATTAATCGCTGGGTAGCTGGCGAAAAGACACACGAGGAGTCTTCCCCGAGTTTGAATAGCAGTTCGAAACACAACAGTAGACAATCACTGCGGCAACCGCTGAGCAAGAGGATGGAACTGCGACTATAGCTGGCATTTAGTGGCGGTCATAACTGAGCTCCTTGCTGCTGAGCACTTGGTATGCAATAGGTAGCAGCTCGTTCTGGAGATGCGCTGTAAACTAGCGTATAGTTGTCTGAATGATGTTGAATGATGCTCATGCTTTTTTGTGCGACTGAAAAGCGGAAGAGAAGAAGGGATAACGCGTATCCAGTCCGGCCGTGCCCTGGGTTCTGCAGCACGAGCTTTCACTCCAGGTGCTCCAAGCTGGTGTGCGCTAACCCAATCGGCCACCAATCTCCCGACACAGATACAGTAGTAACACATAGCTGACTATCAACCATTCTTTACTGTCTTCATCTTTTTAAACTCTAGGTCTCGTCTTCATCTTCAGTCTCTCGACCATAACATGTTCATGAGATTACATAATTTGGTTAATATTTAAAAAAAATTAAGAGAAACAAAGAAATATCTGAAAAGAAAGAAGAAATAACAGAATGAAATATAACTAAGAATAATGTAAAATAAGCACATATCAATTATACACTCTCCCTACTAGTCACTGGGGCACTTCATATTATATATATTCTGGGAGACGTGATCGAAGAACAGTTAGTACAATTCTCTGGCCACAGCCCACCCTAGATATAATAATAATAATAATAATAATAATAATAATAATAATAATAATAATAATAATAATAATAATAATAATAATAATAATAATAATAATAATAATAATAATAATAATAAACTTGTATTCAGGACACATTCATGAAAGCATACAAGAGTGCGGGGGCAATCAAAGCCAACAAATGGCTTGTGTGATGCCGCCCAAAAAACTACAGAAAAAAAAATTGATATGTCCGTGAACAAAGCAGTGTAAAGTTCGTCACACACACATCAGTCGAACAAACTGAAAAAGTTTAGAATGTACAAAACTGAATCAGTAATTATGCACATACACACACATCCTTACAAATAGGTACACGCTAGGTGACATCTCATCCCAGTAGGTGAAGTCTCAGCATTCTCTTCAGTTGACGCAGTGAATTTGCTTGTAGAATTTCAGAAGGCAGATTATTAAAGAGTTCAGGCACGTAAAATTCTCGTGTATACCGTCCATATCTTGTTCGGGCAAAAGGTATCTCGAAAGTCTCTTGAAAACGAAGCGAACGAAGAGCAACGTTTTTTCTCTTGAATTGGTCTGTCCAAAAGTAACGTAAGACAACAGTTTGAATAAAAAGTGTTCGGAGACAGGGAAATTGTAAATGTTGAAAGAGATCAGTACCATCGGGAAGTTGCATGCCATAAGAAACACTTTTCAAAATATTTTTTAAAATGCAGTCAATTTTCTCATGCCAGAAGCCGGAACAGTTTCCAAACACCGTAACGCCATACCGTAGCACACTATATGCAAGAGCATGGGTGACTAGTCTGCGAACTGAGAGAGGCATAAGTGATTTTGTATTATATAGCAGACAACAAGTACTTCTCAATTTTTTACAGAGGGACGTGAGTTGAGCATTCCAAGTTAAACCGCAGTCAAATAAAATTCCTAAGTACTTTACAGATTCAACAAAAACTAAAGGAGCACACTTGCAAGATACACAGTTTGAGTTATGTAAAAGGAAAGGGAAATCAAGACAAACATATTTAAGAGGATTATGAAAACAAATAAGTTTAGTCTTGTTTACGTTAACGTCCAAAAGATTTCGTTGAAACCAATCCATGACTACTGTTGCAGCGCATTGCAGTGAGCGGGCAGCATCTTCGAAGTTAATATGTCGGGCAACAATTACAGTATCATCTGCATATTGATAAAGTTTGGCTTGGGAAAGAAAAGCAGAAATGTCATTAACAAACAAATTAAATAGGAGTGGAGATAGGATTGAGCCTTGGGGTACGCCTGCCCTTAATGTTGTTCGCGGGCTCCGTGCCCCAGCTGCAATTACAAGTTGTGAGCGACCTGAAAGGTAGTTTGAAAGAAAAGAAAAAAACGGACCACGAAATCCATAGCTATAAAGCTTCTTCAGAAGGATTGAATGGCTAACGGTATCAAAGGCTTTAGATATATCTAAAAAGAGAGCACAGCAAACAAGATGTTTTTCAAAACCAGAAAACAATAAATCGGCGAAATCTTCAAGCAATGGCTGTGTTCCCTTTCCTTGAACAAAACCAAACTGACTCGGTGAAATGACATTGTGTATATCTAGAAATGATGTCATAGTATGGAATATATGTTTTTCAAGAAGTTGTGCAATAATTGGCAAAACAGAAATTGGGCGGTAATTTTCAATCTTACTTCCTGCGCCACCTTTGAACAAGGGCCGTACTATAGCGGTCTTTAGTTCGTCTGGAATAATGCAACTCGTAATAAAGCCGTTCAACATACGAAGAAGTACATGCTTAATAACCTCAAAATTTCTACGAAGATCAGTAACTCGAATGCCGTCGATGCCTGGTGATTTTGATGGTTTGAAACTGACTAACAATGAATAGAGATCTGATTCTATCATAGGCGGAAGGAAAGCGGAGGCTGTTACAACATTTTCGAAAGTCATGGAAGAATCTCGTGTCGTACCTGAAAAGGTCGCAAAAAAACTGTTAAAATCCCTTACAACCGTTGAGAGATTAGAGCCAAAGTACCTTTTTAATACATTATCGATTGAATTTCGGGAGGAGTGACCACGAAATTCGTTGACGAGAAGCCACGTTTTACGCATGTCTGAGCTAAATTCTGAAAACTTTTTACAAAAGTACCTTCGCTTAGCTGAACGAATCATCGCTGTAACCATATTTCTACAAGTTTTGAAGTTTGATTTAAGCTCTGCATTGTTAGGAGCGCGCCTATGCCGAGCCCAAAGTTTATTTTTTTCCGTTATTGCTGCCAGTATATCTGCATTCAACCAGTAGTGGTCAGGCCGGCGTCTTTTAACGTATACTTCTTTTCTGGAGGAAGCATCAAATGTCTTTATAACCTGCACAAACTTTTGGTAAATATCAGTAGATGTAACTGACTGGAGAAAGTCATTCCAGTCAAAGGAAGAAACAAGGCCATCAAACTTAGAGGAGTCAAAGACGGATATTTTTGTACCCGCTATGCTATTCAGGAGTGAAGGACTATCACAGAACCAACGGCATCCAACAAAATAGTGATCCAACAAAATAATAATAATAATAATAATAATAATAATAATAATAATAATAATAATAATAATAATAATAATAATAATAATAATAATAATAATAATAATAATAATAATAATAATAATAATGTTTATTTACGCATGTAGTTCACTTGATAGTGAGGCGGGTCTGTCAAAGCCAGACAATAGGCTTGTTGGACAAGACCCTACAATTTGTGATAAAAAAGCGTCCCCACACACGTAAACTTTCAAGCTCAACATACATCATAACATAAACGATGATGGTCACACAAGCACATGTACATACACAGCACAGTCAAAAAGTTGCACTTTTACATCGGAGCACTTGCTTTAGTTTTCTTAGTGAGTCCACATTGTAAACATCGTCCGGTAGGCTATTAAATATATAGGGAACATAAAAATTTCGAATCCTTTTTCCGTATTTTGTCACAACAAAAGGCATTTCATAGCGCTCAGTGTGTCGAAGCGATCTAGATACGACATGGGGTACTTTGAAATTATCACTCCAGAAGTGTTTCAATACAACGGTCTGAACCAATAAAGAGTGGAACAATGGCAAGCCCAAGACTTCTATGATCTCTTCTTCAGTTTGCGATATGGAACCATAAACAATGCTTTTCCAGAAGTAATATTACTTCTGGAGAGATTCGCTTCTGGAAAATAATAATAATAATAATAATAATAATAATACAGTCAATAATAATAATTATTAATAATAATTAATAATAATAATAATAATAATAATAATAATAATAAATCTTTATTCGCAAATTGCCCAGTACCAAGATCAATTTCGGGTCCGATCAAAGCCATCAGGGGCTTGTAGGATCAGACCCAGCAGTTTAATTGACAAAAGTATCACAGGCACGGCGACGACGAACACTCAACCAACACACAGAAATAGGCTAAGCCTCATAGGGCCCTGGAGTCACACAGGCACGATGAGGACGAGAACACAACACACACTCAGTTGGATCAACATTGTAGATCCTTCGAGTCGCACAGGCACGACAACGACGAGCACACGCCAACAATCACACAGTTGGTAGAACCTCGGAGGGCCTTGGAGAGTAGTGCGAGGTCACGTGGCACGATAAGTCGTAGAATGAGGTGGAAGAGAAAAGGAAACAAAGCAAACGCAGACGCGCACCCATGCGGCACCTTGGGCGACTGAATTCGGTATGATCATAAAGGTAAAAAAAAAAAGGAAAAAAAAAAAGACAAATTTAAGCATGATTGAACACTTGATGCTGCAGGGAGGACACCGAAAGGTAGGGCGGGTAGCATAAGCAGAAGATGCAGTGTAGAAAGCAGGAGCATTCGTTCAAAGGCACAATCACATACC
>JAZHYW010025174.1:0-58867 GCA_037355805.1 Ixodes ricinus | reverse complement strand
GTTGGTATCGCTATATTAATAAAGGTTCTACAAGATTATGAACACACTTGTTTAGCATTTTTGGTTTAAGCAGCATTCTTGCGCGCATCTTGTATTTTATATTTGTGCATGAAAAAGAAGGACGAAAGTATTCGATCCGCCATACGAGAAAAATGCCGGTTCTGTTCCCCCACAAGAATTCAAAAGATAAAGAAAATCGAGTCCTTTATTCATAACAGAGGCTGTTTATCGAAGATTGCCCGAAAAACACGGCCGCCGTGATCCTGAGCAAAATAACAGCGCGAGTCTAGGTTGGGCTTAGCCACGTCACGCATCCGCCGAGAAATTAAGACGGGAAGAAGGAACGCCGGTGTAGTGCGCTAACATTTATGCTCGCGACGAAACTTTACTAAAACACTCAGGTGGGAAAATCACCCTTGAAACCAAGACCACTCGAGTCCACAGAGACCAAACTGGATACGATAACAGCGGTACCCTTTAGCGACGATTCGAGGCATGAAAGTTGATTTATATGGCTACTGAGAAATGGCACTGCAAGTTATTCATAGCCGCTTGTCTAACTTTTTGACAAACATAAGCTAATTACAAGATCCCAGTTTGGATTTAGAAAGCATAAATCAACTGAACTTGCCTTACTTGAACAGAAAGAATTTATTTTCAGATATCTCGAGAAACGAAAACTAGTACTTGGTATTTACGTAGATTTTACTAAAGCTTTTGATTTTCTAAACCATGAACTATTATTGAAAAAGCTGGAATATTATGGAATTCGCGGACAAGCTTTAACTCTTCTTCGATCCTATCTTGGAAACTGCAAACAATACGTTTGTTGTAATAATTCCAATTCCACAATCAAATCGGTAACATCAGGCGTACCTCAAGGCAGTATTCTAGGACCTTTTCTTTTTAACGTTTATGTCAATGATATTGTGAACATTGACCAGACAACTAAATTTGTTATATATGCTGACGATGCGACGCTTCTGTTTACTGCTGATAAGGCACATCAACTTATATCTATGGCCAACACAGTACTAGATAAATTAGGAGAATGGACCGATAAAAACGCTTTAAAAATAAATACCAATAAAACAAAAGCTATGATATTTAGGCCGAAAAATAAAGTTATTTCTTCATTAGAACACATTTATATAAACTCGGTAAATATTGAATTGGTTGAGTCATTCAAAACGCTTGGCGTTGTGTTTTCACAAAACATGTCATGGGACCATCATATTGAGTATTTAAAAAATAAATTAGCAAAGGTTGTAGGCCTGGTATATCGGAATCGATATATATTTCCGAGGTCGGTTAAATTATTACTGTATAAATCTTTATTTTTTGCTCATTTAAATTACTGCCACCTGGTTTGGGGTACCACCACGGCAACAAATCTTAAGATTATACATTTACTTCAAAAACGAATGTTACGTACAATTGCCAATGTGCCGTTCTGCTCGCATACAGAAAACCTGTTCAGAATGTATAATATATTAAGTATCCACAACATGTATAATTATAGGCTTTCTACAAAGTATAAACATGAATTGTGCAGTAACCGTACTTACATAATTGAACTGTCTGGTTTAAACCAACGCGTTCCCAATTATCAATTGCGAAAACCTGAATACTGGAATGTACCTGCTTGCCGATTAAACCTAGGAAAAGAAATGTTATGCTATAGATTGTCTAAACTGCTTAATTGTTTTATTCACGGTGATGTTCACGTAGACACTATGAGCATGAAAGAATTGCGTGCGTTGATGTGCCATTTTGTTGTAGACGACTAATGTTTTTGGTGTGCGTGTGTTTTTTGTTTCTCTCTCTCGCCTTGTCACTGCTGCAGAATGCAATTTGGGGGCCGAGAGCTCGTCAAGCCGTTTCGTGCGGCTTTTTTCTCGGCCTCCACCATTGTAAATGAAAAATAAAGATATTATTATATTATTATAAGATGGATCCACTGGCTTTTGCGCGATACGACCAGAACCAATATGTGTAGCAGCGCAGTCCCTGAAGTGGTCCGTGCGGGAGAAAAGGCGGTGTTGCGTTCGCCTTTAATTCGGTTCTCGAGTACGGGTCGGAAAATCGTTTTCAAGGCAGGCTCTATGGCAGTTTCCCAGCTGTTGTTCTAGTAACGTTGTCGCGACCGGACGAGCGTCGCCGCCTTGGAGTTTGAACTACAGCCTTGTTCAAGATGGCGCCCGTGGGACCGCAATCTTAAGTGGCCGAAGAAAAGCGGAGCACGGGTCTTGTTTTTATCGAGGTGCTATTGGTTTAACTCGGCGTTATCAGCGACTACGGAAGTCCTTGCTTATACCGGTACGCGAGTGTCATACGTGATCATACTACTAGAAATCCTCCAACAGGTATCGACAGATGTTACGCTTTGAGGAACGAGCTCGTAGGTCCGTTGTTTTCAATAGAGCGATCTACTAAAGAACCCTTGAATCAATGTGAAATGTGCTCTCTACATTTGAACGGTCAGGTTCTATACTTATAAAAACCATAGTCGCTAACAGAGCGACAAGGGCGGGACGTGTCTTTCGCACGCCCGGAATCCAGAGCCGTATATGTAGAGAGTTTGGCCAATCGTTGGGAAGTATAAGAGACAAATGAAGAGGCGCCATTGGCCGAAAGGGGGCTGGGCGTGTTCCAGGGCGTCTTCACGAATTCAGATGTGGCCAACCAGAAGCCGGAAATAATACCCTGGCGGTGGTCGCGAGAAACAAACTTAATAAGTGCGTTGGAGTAACTCTCGGTGACTAAAAATATGGTGCTCGTGATGTTTCAATTACTGTCACCTAAAATCATGGTTGAAGACTGCGACTAGCGGAACGGTCGACATAATCCGTACGCCAAGCGACAAGGGCCGGGAATCTGCCGTCCGAGTGGTCACACACTGTCCGAGCAAAACAGAGTTGAGCGGCACGTTAGTTTCTAACATCTTTCTGCATGATCATGATCTAAACATCAGTTGCACCCTATTTGTAACCACGAAGGGTTACTACACTTCACTCTTACGCGCTTATTAAAACCATATACCAACATATACCTTTGATTAAAATAGTTTCTCGCTACCACCGCTAGGGGATTTTTTTAGGCTTCTGGCTGGCCAAGAGAACATGTCAAGCCCACTTTCTGCGTCGGGTGCACGCCCTGCCTCACCCAGGACCTCCCATTGACCAAACTCTCTCTATACACGGCTCTGCCGGCATCCAGCGATCGCCGATGCCTTTGGCAGTGTTTTGGCGGCGCGAGCGCGCTCGGTGTGAACGAGACGCCGATGCACTGACGAAAGCAAGAAGCTCTCGCTAGAGGCGGAACAAATGAAGCTCCTCCCTGCCATTCTTACCTCGTCGGTGAACCTAGCCCATACAAAATAACTCATATTTTGGGCAATCCACGAACAACTGGAAATAGATTTGACGACACTACATTGGTTCAGGTAGCAGGATAACGCGAGGCTGCATAATGTTCGCCCGTCCGTCTATTGCAAATGACAGCTTTACAAAAATGTGGCAAGCTGCTTATGATGGGAATGCGTTTTATACTCAGTGATGCCTCCTGCAACGTCCTTATCAACAAAATCCGCATTTTGTATTTTTATGTTGAGCGATGATAATGCGTGGCTCGGGACCCTCTTTGCCCTGCGATTGTGACTTCTTGCTAAACAATCGGGCATCCAATCAGTGAGGTCATGCGATCGGTAGCGGCAACTCGAACTTCCGTTTCATATTAACTATGAACGCAGCCGCGTCGTTTCAAACCGATGGAAACAATATAGCAGAGCAAAAGTGCATCGTCACGAACCTCGTCGTTTCTGTGGATTGGCTATCATCGGCTAAACCAAACAAGCTTACAAAAATAAAAATGAAAAAGTACGCAACATCGCGGACGGGTTTACTGTGCCTGTTTGGTTTTGTCTTGCCGGTGATAGTAACCGCTCAAAGGCAATGAGTGCCGTGACGATGCGGCTTTATTGGCCTCATCGCATTGCAGCGTCGCCTGCGGTCAGACAGAGATGGAGTGGCGAACTATAGCGTCATGTCAAACCACAAAAATAAGTATTTGGTGTGACATCGAGCATGATGTGATCGTGATAAATATTCTTCGTGCTTCTTCTCACACCACATACTTTATTTTACGGTAAAGAAGGTTTACGTACTCCTCGATCCCGGCTCGACACTCCAGTCTTGTTTATTTTCCACATATCGGCGTATCCAGAGAAAACGCGAGTGCTAATAATCACTGTTATTTAGGGAAGCAAAGTTAATAAAGAATCACCTACGATCGGCGGAAATGAGGCCAATGCGAGCACCTAGGGTGCTACGTCAGCTGTCACAAAAGGAGTGGATTATGAGGACACTTACTGTTTTAGTCTGGACTGATCCTTTTAAATACTCGCCTTTTTGTTTCAAACGCAGTTGTAGGATCAAATTGGTTACCCAGCAATATTTCATCAATGCTTTCGATTCATATGTTCGAAATATTTTTCGATGAACTTCATTGCGAATAATTCTTTCTTGTCCAAGGTGTGATTTGTCTACTCTGATAGCGGAGTTAAATAACTCTACGATATATGTAAATATATTTGAGCACGTTGGTATATCTCCACCTGTGCCACTTTCACGAGATAATGCCCTCTCGGTGCAGCAGCTTTATGGAAATCACGAATATTTAAATGTGCATTTATCTCCGCGTCAATCGCGGTGATTTGAGTTCCCGCGTGTTCTGTACGGAAAGAGATGCGCGCTTTCTCCAAAGCGTATTTCTCCGGAGCAAGAGCCTCGCGTACCTGCCAGGCGAGAGCGCACTTGGCGATGACGTCCAGCGAAAATCCGCAGGAGACCTTGCCCACGTCGACGGAGGCCTCGTCCTTGGCCTTGTCGCTCCAGCACGTCCAGCATCTCGTCCGCGCAGGCGTCGATGATGCGCGTCATCAGCTTCATCTTTGCAGATGTGAAGCTCGGGGTTCATCAACGTCCTCACTTTCTTCCACTCGTCACCTGCGTCGATAATATGGTGTGAAGCTAGCGCGGTGTCAAGTCAGTATGACTTGGAGAAGAAAAAACGGAAATCACACGATAGAAACTGTGTCGACACGTCTGCGATGGAGTGCGGAACATTTTATTTTATTTTCTTGCGTAGCTGTAATGTGATTTTCTATGTAACTATTCAACTCTACTTTGTTGCACCATACATATGGGGCACAGCCAATGACTAAAAGACGTACAAAAACACAGGCACAGAATAAAAGCGCAAGGTCGCGGCGCTGGCACTATACTTCATTGCTTTGTACGTTAATAGCCCAATTACAAAAAGACGACGAACATGGTGATGTCGCACATTTGGCACCGGTTGATTGGCACTGTCGACTCGAAGCATCGGCTGTGCTCGGACCTAGGGTGAAACGAATGACCCTCTGCAAGCTGCCATCTTCGTTCACTGAGGTGTGAACCTCATTTAACGCGTGCACATTAGCTACATTCTTCGAAATATCTCTGCACCGCTCATCAGTCACAGCCCAGTGACACATGTTTCCTGGCCAATGAGAGGTGGAAAGGTGTATAGCAAAAACCAGAAATTCATCATGTCCCATCCATGTTTATTAATGTAATGCTTTTATATATTTATTGCGCGCGTTATTTGACTGTCGCAGCATGCGGCTGCGCTTGAGAAAAAGAAATGTTAAGAGGTTCAGTTAAAACATTTTTAGATGTGTGCAAATAGTGCTTCAAATCAAGTAGCGCAGCGTCATCCCTAGATATAATACGGAAAAAAAAGTAAGATATACCATGCTTGTTTCTGGCAATGTGAAGGCTTTGAATGAAGCAGCGGTATTCTATTCGAACTACTATTCTCACATCGCTAAAGAGTTTTTTTCTTCTTCTTTGTAGCCGTTCTTTGCAATGTTTTAATCACTGTCGCACCTGCGACGTGAAAATATTAGAAATAGTAATTGTTTCGCAGTGCGGAAATAGTACGTAAGCGCTCGCTCGAGACTGCTCACCTTTGAGGAAGAGAAGAGTCTGAATGTAGGGCTCTATGCTGATGCTGGGCTCCGGACGGTCGCGTAGAAAGTCTGCGCCTCCTTCACAACGCGCTGCTTGATCATCTCTACGTCGCTGATGATGAAGAAAGGAACCGCCCCCTGAAGTAGCCGAACGTCTTTCCGTATTTTTGAATCCAATCCTCCATGACCTGTTTGGGCGAAAAGGGAGAAATATAGTACATAAAGGAAAAAGGAAAACAATAGGCTAGACACGAGCCAGTGCAGGGAAACAGGTGGTGTCCCGACGGGAGAGTATACGAGTGAGGAGTACGCTATTTCTGTATGTAGAAAACAAAATACCCATACATTGAAAAAGGCGATATTTAACGCGCTTTATGCCAAAAATAATGGCAAAACAACAATCAAGAAAACAAACAAACGCTCTAAAATTATCCCGGTGGTTTAATGATGCTGTAGGATAAGTTTCAGGTAATATAAAAAAATAAATTCTCGAGGGCATTTAAAAAAAAAAAGTCATCCTACAAACGTACAGCCTGCCAATTACCAGATACGTAGTTTCTAGGAAACAACACCAACACAAATATGTCTAGACACAGCACAAATTTAATGAACAGATGGGACCCTTAAATAGAAAATGCACATCAAAAGACAAAAAAGCAAAATAAAAACTGTTTCCACAAATATACTTTCTCTTTAACAGTTGTGTAATCGCGAAAATGGTTTCTTCGTGTTTTGTTTTTCTATTTTTGTTGTGTAATTCCAACACAAAAGGGCCCTTCTGTTCAATAAAACTCAGTTGTGATTGACACTTCTCCGTATTTTTTGTCAGCCTTTAGAAAAAGCCAGTGTTGGGTAAATTTGCCGTATTTAATCTGCTCCAGCTTGTCTGCACTCGCATTTTCTTTTTGCTTACTAAAAAAAAGGTTACTGGATTGAATCCGACCCAGCCGTAAGATCGAATTCAGGGGACAGAAAAGAATGGCTGAAGTCAGGGACTCACATTGATTCTGTCTTTCCTGAGCTGCTGCCAGTTGCCAAAAAGTAACTCTGGTTCCGGCCCAGGGATGCCCAGACGCTTGAAGAAGCCATGGCGGTGTCGCCGCTTCAGCACCCAGATCACACCGCATGTCGCGAGCAATGTGGTAGCGAACATCCATATCATCCATAGTGCAGACTCCATCCCAAACTGGAAAGGAGAACACAGGGTTAAACTTGACACTGCATTCACATGCATGCAGACATGCTCAGTTCTCGGCAGGACGTCCAACATGCACACTCATAGACAACGTGAGCTGGAACGACCAAGCAACGACAGAAAGATACCGGTGGGGCTTCCCGGACGCGAGACGCTGAACTGGCAAGTGAAAGCATGGCATACGAACGAAAGTGCCGTGGCCCCGGGTATCTGATTAGGCCTGTCGTAATCTAGTCCCAGGAGTCAAGCCGCCTTGTCAGTTAGTTCATTTCTTCTTGTCTCAGGGTTTAGATTAGGATGTTTCCTGACAAGCTGTGCCTGCATACTTTCGCTCTTTGCAATAGGCATATTCCTTCTCCGCGTTTTGGGATCATTTGAATGAGATTGGCTTCCAGACTTTTTTCTCGACTATTTGCGCTTGAAGATGTTTTACATTTTCTGGGCGCGTATACCCGGCGCCTGGTAAATCATTCACAGAAATGTACGAACATGTAATAGTGATTATAACTTGCAAGTGCGTAGGGTAGTCATGCACGTGTATATCGACAGCGTGCAGCTATTTATGCGTGATCAGGCTGAGTCAGATAGCAGTAGGCGCCGCAATCTTGTCCGCACGCTAAATCTTCTTGCTGAGATTGGCATGCCATGCTGTTGTTTTATCTTCTTTTCTTTTGCTACAGATACCGGCCATTTAATGTCAGTAGGTAAGTCCACCCTACCTAAAAAAACAGTATAACTCTTCGCTATCTGATTATGAAACAAGGAATCTAACTGGACTTCTCGCTGGAAACCTGAAATCCTAGTTTGTAGACAATAGTCTGCCAACTGTATTTACAGGTTTTCAGCAAGAAATCCAGTCAGATTTCCTGTTCCATAATCCAGGTAGCGAAAAGTTATACTGTTATTTTTTTTCTCGGTAGGGCACTGACTCGACATATTCATATATTCACTTCAGAGCCTATATGCACATGAGCTGCCAGCGTGGTAGCTTTTTCATGCCCTGCCGGAACCACACTTTTGGTAGTTCGCTGCACGCACGCCTGCAGAACTGCTTTCACGTCAACACTGACTATGAAATGGCGTCATTGCAGTGTTTTTTGTTTTTGTTTTGTTTTTTGTAAACCTGAACAGGTGATAGCATTTCGGGGCCAGGTGAAGGCGTACATATGCCCGACAAAACGTCCGAAGGGTCGTACGACGCATCTGGAAAATGGCCCAATTCAGCCAGGCGCCAGCCAATCACGACGTCGCGTATGGTCACGTGAAACCGTGACTAGCCGGCTGCCCAATCGGAGTAGGCCATCTTCACAAGCAACAAGAGAACGGTATATGACAATATGAAAATTCTAGTAAGCGTTGTAAAAGCAGAGTTTAAGGAAGTTCTGATTCGAGCAAAGCGGGAAAAAATAAATCTTATTTCGAAAACCTCCGGGGATAAAGAATTAAGTTAAGGCCGCCATAGCTGGACGTCAAAAGGGCTTCTAGGGTAAACAGATAGGTAGAGAAAATGGGGCAATACTAGCTGATAGTGGCTTCAGAATTATATAAATTCTAGGGAAAAACAAGAGGCAAGATCCCGCTAATTCTAATCGTGATTAGGATAGCAGTACTGCAGTGGATAATGAGAGTATATCAAAATAATATGGACGCGTCAAAAGAAATTATAGCAGCATATTATTGCGCAGGCGCGAAAAATTATGCAGGCTTGATCACACTGACAGAGACCAGGGGCACTGAATGTGTGGCGGATGTGCCGTGTGTGTTGTTTGTGCTAGACTGAACCTGTGCCGTGTGGGTTTTTGTGCTAGATTTTTCAAACTTTAAATTGTCTCTTTTTTCGTTTGTCTTCGTATATTTTCACTTTATGATCAAATCTTATTTCTTATTTCTTCATATATTTATGTGCTTTCTTTATCTTCTATGTAATTATTTATCTTATTTTGCAATCTATTTTATTATTTCTATTCATCTTATTTTGTGTATGTTTATATTATTATTTTTTTTATTTATATTATTTATTATATTTTTTTATTTGTTTATATTCTTTATTTATCCTAATTTTTATATTCTTTATTTAGCATTTACTTGTGATGTTTAGTTTCTATTTACTTTTATTATTTTATTTTATTTATAGTTTTCCATTCCGCAAAACCTGCCGCTGTCGCCAGCCCTTTGGTGATAAATAAAAACAATAAAAGAAAACATTGACACATCCATATACTCATCTTTGAAAAACCTCGAGGCAGGTTCTTCCAAGATGAATGGTCATCAGATCGCCTGTTCTTTGAGTATATTACTAGACATTCAAACTAGCTGGACTGGTAGCTCAGAACACATAAAGAAAACCAAAAACAAAGGCGCTAGTAGCTCAGCTGCTATAGTCAGATCCAAGATGGCGCCAAAGAAGGAGTGTGTGGTCGCTGGTCCAAAAATTGCCGGCAAGCGTGAATTTTGCGCGTGTTTCGGTGGCTGTAAGGCGAAATTCCACTTCGATTGTATTAGACTAGGCGTTGAGGATTATAACATTTTCATGGCCTCAGAAAAAAGTTCGTACAAATGCAATGCTTAGCCTTGCACCCGAGGGCACCGCAACGACGATAAGCCTAATCATGAAGAAAGGACGGATGTGTCTGCGTGAGACGCGGATGGCAAATCAGTCTATTATACCACCTTGAAACTCAACGCCACACGCATGCCGCAAGACCTGGAATCTACACTAAATAAGATACACGTCAAGTTAAACGTGCTTACCGCTGAAATGAAGTGCCGAAGAGCAGATAATTATAATCCACAATCAGAAGTCACCGAGTTGCGGAAGCAACTTTCTCAGCGAGGGTCTGATTTAAATCTCCCGAGCCAGAATTGCCTGGCTGCTGCATCATCAGGATGGAAGCCTGACTAAGACAAAAACAATAAATTCGAGATTGAACGCCGATTCCCGAACGTGGAACAATGCAAGGTCCCGAGTCATCGAAGCGAAGTTTTCATAACAAAGGAAGTGGCGAAGGCCGTGCCACGCGAAGTTTGAACCATCTTCAACAGGCTGGGGCCAATTGTGACCAAGGACGATGCTTACACGGGGTGGAACCTCAACCACGAAAGAACAAGTGGGGTTCTTGATAGTGGATCGGATTGTCTTCCTTCTTGGTTGACCGGAGGAAGGGGCTTGCGTTGGGCCTTGGCGGCAGTGAGAGGAACAGACGGGACCGGACGGGTCTAGGACTTTTCGGTGTAAGGCGTTTCGGTGTAGGCCGTTTCGGTGCGGACTTTTCGGTGCACTGACTTTTCGTTGCACTGACTTTCCTGGGTGTGGCTTTTCGGTGCGCAGACATTTCGGCGCAGGGACCTTTCGGTGTACGAACATTTCGGTGCACGGCCAATCAAAATCGCAAGTTTTTTAGAGCTCAGGTCTTAGAGCGCCCGCTTCCGGGGTGAGCGGCGTCGCAGTCGCCGTCGCCGTCTCCCATCGGCGAAACCGAGCGTTGCATTATGGGACGATTTCCGTAATAACGTCATACGTGACGTCACATGTGACGTCACAAGGATAGCGTCAGGACGTTACCCTCGTGATCCTCGTGAGAGTAACCCTCGTAACCCTCACAAGAATTACGATGGTAAAGTGACGTATGACGTCACGTGCGACGTCACGTGACGTCACTACTCATTTAGAATTGCCAATAATCCCGCTAAATATAGCGGGGAAATTGTTTCGTTAAATTTGGTGGAAAAATATTCGTGCTAAATTTACCCTCGTGAAGTCACCTGTGACGACACGTGTGACGTCGCACGTGACATCCTGTGTGACGTCACGAGGGTAATATTTTCCCGCTGAATTTAGCAAAATAATTCTCCGCTAAATTTAGCGGGGAAGGAAGAGGGAATACCCCCATCTCCGCACCCTCCCATCCTCGTCCTCTAGAGCTGCGCACTAATTCGGCGTTACAAAGAATTGTAAACGTCTTTAATTTTTTTTTGTTTTATATAAACGTAATAAGCACTATTTTAGATAAAAATTAATTTTTTGCACTCTATAATTTTGTAAACTTGGTCCTACATTTACGGTCACTTACTGATATATGGCCTCAGTGACTTCGCTAGGCGCAGCACCATCCTACGTGAGGACTGAAGACGTTGAACCTTATTTATAAAGTATGCAATAGACGCATCATACCGTGTTTACGCGTTGGGTCGATACAGGGGCTCTCGGCGTCTTCTGTAAGGATAGGAGCTTTGTAATTGGTAATCCGCGTAGGAAAGGCCCCAACAGTAAGAAGCTTGAGAATGTTGAAAATTACCCGAGTCTGTGGTAAAAGATGGGAAACTTCGTGGAACTTTGAGACGTCCTTCTTGCTGTGTTATTCTTCTTTCAGAAGTTTCCCATCTTTTACCACACTCTCGGTAATTTTCAACATAACCTACATCCACCAGCTCGCCTGCACACTCAACGCTTTTACTTTAAGCTTGAGAAGTTGTTTCTGTACGACAGCTCAGAACAAGTTGGAATGTCTTCAATTGTGCGTCCACCGCGAAATCATACAACATCGATTGTTTAGCATACCTGACAGGAGAAATTAAAGGTCTTCCCATATCGTCACGCGTCGCACGTTTTGTTATATAGATCGAGACATAAAGCTAATTGTTTACGTTTATTATCAAGCATTACTTTAAATGACTTATAACCTATTTTATAGAAATAAAAAATGTAAAAAAAATGAAAGCCGTTTACAACTCCCTGTAACGCCGAATTAGAGCACAGCTCTTGAGGAGGAGGAGAAGGCACGGGGGGGGGGGGGGTCACGTTGGCCTGGGGGTCACGTGATCTCGTGGCGGGGGGGGCACGAGAAAATTTTCCGCCAGATTTAGCGGGGAAAAGTTTCCCGCTCGATATTGCGGGAATATTTTTGCTAAATTTAGCGGCAAGCTTTTTCCGCTAATTAGCGGGCAATAATTTGCCGCTAGATTTAGCGGGGAAAATTTACGCGAAATTCTAGCGCTGAAAATTTCCTGCTAAATGTAGCGGGAAAATTTTCCGCTAAATTTAGCGGGGAATATTTTCCGCTAAATTCAGCGGGGAACTTTTCCGCTAGTTTAAATTTAGCGGGGAAATTTACCCATCATGCACCGCGCGGTTACGCCGACGGCGACGGCGACAGCGACGGCGACGGCGACGGCGACGACGACGACGCCTGCCGGAAACGGGCGCCTAAGAGCTGCGCTCTAGAAATTCCTTCGGAGATGTTTTTCAACATCACTTATCTGTTGTGGAAGCCGCCTCAGAAGTGCATTCAGTAGCGGCATAATTACGCAGGCTTTGTATACCGCTACTGTTCGATACAAAGCTGCAGCATACATAGGTTTCGGGCAAAAGGTTGCAGATCGGCCCACTAAACCTCCCAGGCAACAAGGAACGCTACTGATGGCTCAGTTGAACAGACAATAGAAAAGGAAACTGCCGTGCTTCCGAACAAAAGGGAATTAACATGAAGGGGGTTGCAAGCAGTAGATCTATTAACTACTACACCCCGTCTTCAAAATAACAAATATGTTCTTTCTGGATCGGCCATGGTTTTTCCAGACACCCAGCCACTTCGTCTCCTGGGCATTAGGAAGCCTTTCACAATAACAACAATGATTATAACATCCTTGCAAATTCGTGGAAAACTCCTGGCGCTCGTCATGCACGCGCTCGTCGAGATTGTCGTTTCCGGTCCGATAAAACACAGGAAACAAGCTATCTGACCCACTGTGCGAGGGGAACGTCCGTTGTCCACTGTAGCCAAGCTTACTGTGGTTTAACTACTTTTCTGAGTAGCTTAGTAACGTTCTAGGACATTTTTATTTCGGTACTTAGTAGTTTACCTAAATTACTTTTTCGACTAAGTTCAACTCAAATTACAAATTACTTTCGAATTTTAGGGGTAGGTTCCCTTATCAACAAACATTCCTGCACAAAAAGAAAAGATAAGATGTTGGAAGATCAGCTGATATATGCGAAGACGTGGAAGCGTGTTGCGGAGCGCAGGGAGATTGGAGTGGTCTGGAGCACTCTGAATCCTCTAAAGGTTTCACGAGCCCCTCAGTGCAACAACCCTGCTACGAGGTGCGGGGAGCGGACAGACACGTCGCAAGTGAGGCCCAGTAAGTACAGGATTAGCGCCGAAGACTGGCGTTCTGTTATGTCCCAAAGCGCAAGAAGACTTGAGACATTTCAAGAAAGGGCTTGTCCACACTCTCTTCAACCTAGGAACTCTCGTCCACTACAGGAGGTGTACACAATGCATCCTCACTCAAAGGAGGCAACAAAATGCAGCGCCCGCTCTGAAGCTCATCTGGTGCTTCCGTAGTTTGTGCTGTACTTGAGGAATCTCGGCTAAAGGGCAACGCAGAGGTGAACTCTTTGTGTTGCTTTTCCTACCAAAGCTCAGAATATGCAGGTCTTCCAAGATTTGCGAAGAGCGTTCGAGAAACCTTAGTAATTCCCCGAACGTTTTCACGTAAGAAAACAAACAAGCAGTGTTGGAAAGCACTTTAAGTACAAGGATACTTAAAGTACTACTTTAAAAAGGTTCAGAAAACTTATACTTTACTTGAAGTATATTCCATGTACTTGTACTTTACTAATGTATTTGTTTCTGGTACTTTCCGAGAAAGAGCACAACCACCGACTTCAGAGTATACTCCCCAAATTTGAAAAAAAAAGGCGCATTGTCATTTGAAAACGCTGTTATTGTGTTTCGAGACGTCATCTGGTCATTTCTCCGAGTGAAGTAATGGCGGCTGTGAGACAGATGCACATGAGTGCCTTATAAGTTGATTGTGTTAAATATTTCGTCAGCGAGAGTAAAACAACTACTCTGTGGCGTCTTGACTTTATCTAAAATTTGCCGCCATTTTCGAAACAAAAATTGATGCACCTCCGATCACCCCTGCGGCAATGCACACCAGTTAAAAAATACGCTGCATAGAGGATGAAAGGGCATCATGAAAGATTGTGTTAAAAAGTTATTGTACTTTAATTTTGAAGTACATTGTATTTATAGTACTCTTACTTTAGGCACATTGCACCCGATGTACTTACTACTTGAATTGAAGCACATAACCTCTGATTTACTTTGTACTTTATTTCAAGTAATGTTTCGATGTATTTACGCAACACTAAACAAGCAAACACTGTCTCAAAATCAAGCTCACTCAGTGATAAAACTCAAAGTAGAAATGATACATCCGCAGTACATCATTGACCAAAAAACAAAAAAAAGTACAAAACAATTAGACACGCAGAAGCAGAACCAGCTATTAAAGCATTTTTTTGAAAACACAGGCGGCTTTATATTTGGTTGGCATAATTTCGCTAGCGGATAAAAACTATATAATTTCTTGTTACCACAAAAAAAATATAAAAGCAACTTCAAAAGTAATTCGCTACTTTTTACGGTAGATGGTAATTCACTCAATTACTTTCGTTTTCAATAATTTCGACTCTACTCAAATTACTTTTGAAGTGAATACTTAGTAACTTATCTAAATTACTTTTTTTAGTAACTTGTACATGTCTGCATCAGGGTGGCTAGGTGACCCGCCGCCTAAGAGCCGCAAAACAAAACTACTGAAACTTCCGAGAGCCGCCTGAAAGAGAAAAGTCAGAAAAGGGAGAAGAGAGGGGGAGGGGGTCCAAATTTTTTTTTTGTGCAATAAATGAAACTTGAATTACATTAGGTCTATTAGTGTCAAAAACAATCCAACGTTACGTATGGTAGCAATAGCCCAAGACTTTACGAAACCGCAACCTGTCTTTCAATTTAAAACGCGTTCACTTTCCTTTCTTGTGGA
Source organism: Ixodes ricinus (assembly GCA_037355805.1). Taxonomy (NCBI): domain Eukaryota; kingdom Metazoa; phylum Arthropoda; class Arachnida; order Ixodida; family Ixodidae; genus Ixodes; species Ixodes ricinus. The sequence continues at coordinate 43,829 of JAZHYW010025174.1, read as the reverse complement.
AGTGCTCGTGTGACCGGGAGGGAGGCGGGGAAGGGGGGGGGGGGGTGTTGTGTTCGGTTTACCAGGAGGGAGCCGCGAGCCGCACTTCAACACGCAAAGAGCCGCATGCGGCTCGCGAGCCGCAGCTTGGGTACCCCTGGCATAAATGGCCTACAAAGAATAGCTGGACGATGTCAGTGCCGTCATTCTGCAGTTTCTTCCAGCGCTTTGAAGATATTACCCTCCTCGACTTCCAATGAAGCGAGAGAAAAAACCACAACAACACACTAAGAGTCATTTCTGAAGGCGAAGCTTTGGCAGCTCTCTGCCTGGTTGGGGGTAATATAGAGAAAAATAAACTACAACAACAATTTAATACGCAAATCATTTTCGCCAACTCATAAGCAGGCTTGCGCCTCGCACGGCCAAAATAAAAGTAATTGATCCCTTGTAGCTCATTACAGAATAATGTAGGGGTGTGCGAGTTACCGAATAATTGTGATGAAATAAATTATTGATTTGAATCAAGGAAACAAGCTGAACAGATTGAATACTAAATTTATTTTACATCGTATCAAATGTTTACTAATTCTCGCGCGAAAATAGCAGTGGTTGCATGATTCGGGCACAAATTCTCCTTTCCGGTCATAACGACGTTGGTGGCCGTAAAAGAACTGCTTCACAACAATGTTTATACGGGTGTTTCAGCGAAAGCTTTAAGAAATGCCTCAACTATAGGGTCGTTAAAGAAAAAAACTAGTTTTGAAAACTGACTTTTAGCCGCGAGGAAGGCGAAGAATTGACAGAAAGAAAAAAATATTCGCTATATAATTCAGTTAAATATGCTAGTTAACTTTATAATTACCTACTTATACTTCTATGTTTCAAATCGAATTTTATTTGATACTACCATGGAAGGCTAAAGCAATTAACGGAAAGTAAAAAGAAGCCACAGGCTTGGAGATATTCGCTGACGAACTTTGCGCAGTATATGGGTATGATATCCGGCATTTGATATCACTGCACGCTAGCGTCTTATCAAGTCGAAACCGATCGTTGCTCTTATTACACTACTCTCCCCTTGTTTTAAAAAGGAGCCAAGTTGATTGTATATTTTTTGACATGTCGAAAGCTTTCGATAAAGTAAATCATGAGATGCTGTTGCACAAATTATTGTCATACGGTTGTTGTTCAGAGCTGCGTTACTGATTCGAAATTTACTTACCATCTCGCCCAAACAATGTTCGTATTCAAAACAGCTCTTGCGACATTTTCTTCTGAACATCTGGTGACCCTCAAGGATCTATTCTTGGCCACCTTTTGTTCTTAATATTTGTCAATGATCTAGCGGCCTGTATAGATAGTGCTGAGTTACCGATGTTTGCTGATGACATCAAGCTTTTTATGAGTGTGAAGCCTCTTGATGACTGTCATGTTCTGCAACATGATGTCTTACGTGTTGTCCAGTGGTGTTCAACAAATAGCTTATCACTGAATACCCTGAAAACAAATGTATTGACTTTCTGCAGGCGTCGCAGTATAGTACGTAACTACGATTACATTATAGACGGAGTGACAATCAGGCGTGCATCTGTTGTAAAAGACGTTGGCGTGTATCTCGTTAATGCATTCAAGTTTACTGCTTACTTGTCGTTTATTGTTGGTAGGGCGACGAGAATGTTGGGTATTATATGCCGCATTACTGAGCCATTCAAGAGCCCAGCCCTCATTTTTCGTTTATTTTGTGCCTAGTTAGGTCTAGGCTTGAGTTCGGTTCTATGGCCTGGAATTCGTTCTCAACAACACAAGAAATGACCATCGAAAATGGGCAACACAAACTAATATGTATTTGTTTGTGACCGCTGCTTAACGCCGTTTCTATTTTGAATACACTTTTCTGCTTAATAAAATTTCGTTGATACCTTTGACCAATAGAAGAGCAGAGCGCAACTTAGTTTTTCTGTACAAAATGGCAAATGGCGTTGTTGACCATGCTTCGCTTTTACGTGATGCAAACATTCCTCCTCGTTCCACTAGGAACCGTAGTACTTTCAGCATTCAAACCGGCTGTAAACCATCTCCTCTGTCACGGATACATCGCTGTTTATCAGTATTGAAAATGCCGAACTTGATATATACAGCAACATTAATGTGTTCAGGATGGATGGATGGGCGGAAGGTAATGGCTGTACCCTTTGTAACGGGCGGCAGCTTGCGCCACCTAGCCTAACATTTCGTCATCCATTTTTTTTGTATAAATTTTGTTCTTCCTATTGCTTATTTTTATCTGTATTTTTACCCCTCCCTAGATCTTTTCCACCAATCTTCAAATCTCCTCTTCCTGCAATTCTTCCCCTACCCATTCGTCTACTCATGCCTACAAATCCAAGTGCCTCCTCCGAATCCGTAGTCATCCCCTCCAAGATGGTGGGACGAAGCCCCGTGCACCTTAAAATTACATGTTCTAAAGTTACCCTTTCGCGGTTGCATATGCCGCATAGACTGTCTATTCCCTGGAAATTTAGCCCTATATGTTTTCGTTCTTAGCACTCCTGTTCTAGTTTCAAGCAGCAATGAGCTCTCCAATGAATTATCATACAACTGCTCCTTCTTTATTCCTTGCTTTTGTGCCCTGTAAACTGTTAAAGCTGATTCCCTCTGCAGTCTTTATTTCCCCAATTTCCTCTCTGTTTCCTTTACTCCCTTTTCTACTGATATGCGTTGATCGGCCTCATGTCGTTGTATGTATTTAGATCTCAGCTTGCAGGTTCGGTTTGTCCACTTAGTGTTTAGACTTTTCATATATAGATACGTGTACACTTTCGCTGCCCACCGTGTATTTTAAATTTCAGCTAGACTTTGTTCAAATTTTACTTTACTGATCGCTTCTCTACTCTCGAAAGATGCCCAACCCATATTTCCCTGTACTCCCTCATTTGATGTATTCCCATTTACCTCCAATGCCAACCTACCCACACTCCTTTGCTGTTTGTCTAAACCTGCCTTGATTTCTGACCTCATACACAATAGCGCATTCCCAAGGTATGAAAGGGAGTCATTGTGCCAGCACCATTCATGGTCCTGGCATTATGACTCCCTTTCATACACCCTTAACGACTTGATATCTATTATAGTTCCAGAGTGTCCTGTGTTTCATAATAGCGGCATCTCGTTTCCCCTTTTTGTTACAATATCTTCATGTTCTTTTAGATACTTTCTTCCCTCACTTAACCATACTCTCAGATATTTGAATGTTTCTACGTGTCCTATCACTGTGTCCCCACGTGAAAGTGCTTGTTGCCGAACTTTAAATATTGTGTGTTGTTGCTCTGTGTTTGAAACCTGCAATTGTGTTTTTCTTTTTTTTTCTGTTTATATTTATATATTTGTGCCCCAAAGATGAGACCTGCAGGGTTGTTTTTGGGCACGTAAAATAAAATTAAATAAATCAATGAATGAATGAATGACTAAATAAATAAATAATAAATACATAAAGAAATACCCATTACGGCGCAACGTTTGGTGGCGAATATATTTAAGTTGGTTGCTTATTTTTAGTTTTTTGTGAATTCCTTTAGCCTTCCATGGTGGTGGCCCTCAAAATTCTAATTTCAACATGGACCAAAATGTCGCTAATTAGAAAAGTAATTAGAAAATTTTAGTTAATTAGATAGCGAATTTCTATATCTTTTTCAATTTCTGGTGTCCCCCGCGGCTGTGAGTTCGTTTCCAAAAAGAGTTTTTTTTTGTTCTTCAACGACCCTATTGTTACAATTTTTAAAGCTTTCTTTGAAACACCCGGTACACAAAACGTGAGAAAACAATTTCATGTGAAGCGTCTCACGTTCCAAACAACCAATTCGGGTGTTTCTCAAGGAGCTCTACAGCTTTCCCATTGACAATTCGGCTCTTAACACAACAGTTAAAAATTAAGTAATTAGTCCTAACATTTTAGTAACTAGTCTTCATTACAAAATACTTCAACTGCCGCAAGACGCATGCTAACAACATACAGTTGGTGCTATTGGCATAAAACGATCCACTTAAAAAAATAATAATTAGGGCGCGTTGCTTGGGATACTTGGTATTGCACGTAGATCCACGTCTGCGTGGCGCGAGAAAGGAAACGTGGCTATGTTTTGAGTCGTGATTTATTTTTGGGAAAAATCACGGTACCCTGTAGAGCGATGAAATAATACAGGGAAACTATATGACGATATGAGAAGTATGACAAGTGTTGGCTGCCTCGCAAGCCGACAGATTTCGGACTTCTCGTCTCGCTCACCAAGTGCAGCCCGTTGCTATCATATGCTATTTTTCGTCATGTTTCCTAAATTCTTGTAAAACAAATCGAACCTCATATTAACACCGAAAAGTCCGTTACCGAAAAGACCGCACCGAGACGCCCTACACCGAAACGTCCTACGCGAAATTCCTGGGATCCCAGAGTGGGACAGCTTCTAGTCTAAAGCTTTATAAGTTTAATGGTAGACATATATATACGAATGAATGAAAATTGACGGAAAGACCTCGACAACTCGAGCCGCGGGCTTGACCGCCATCAGAGAGTGGTTCGTATCTCTCTGACGGTACCGAACCAAATACCGTTTCCCTTGACTCACTTGTGCTCTTACATGTTTCCGTCTGTCCCTCTTTCCCGTTTCGCCGTAAAAGCCAGCGTTCTCATCAGGTACAAAACGAAACGCAAAAAATAAGGCGTGCAAAAAAAAAAAAAGGGAAAAGGAAACAAGCGACATTTTGGGCGCACGCCCTTCGTCAGGCTATGCGGAAACTAAAGGAAGCCAAGGAAGAAAACACGAGGGCAGTCAAAACATGACGTCACAAGAAAAATAAATAAAAAAAACGAGAAGAAAAGGCCACAGCAGCAAACGTCAACCAGATGGGGAGACGAAGGTTGGGAAGAGGGTCAAAACTGCTACGAACGAAAAGTGGGATGGGGCTTCACAAGAAAATATAAGTAAAACTAGGAAAAGAACGTGAGGACTGTCGTAACATGACGCAATGATAACGAACGAGCAAAAGAAAACGAGGAGGGCACAACAGCGGAAGGACATCCGGGCGTGGAGACGAGGGTCGGAAAGAAAAACCATGAGGGTCCAGAATGATAGGGACGGGAAGGTGTGTCAAGGTCAATACGCATTGGATACTGTATCTACATTTTTACAATCATTGAACTTTACAAACCTCATAAATAGTCACACTCGATGCTGGACTGAAACTGCCGGGGCTATTGATCATATATTGTACAACGTTAGCTTGGAAAATTCTCTGCATGGCGTTCTTGATGTCTGCGTGACTGATCAGTTCACCAACAGCATTATTAACGAGAATACCCGTAATCTCTAAGCACAAAAACAATACGAACATTACTCTGAAAAATGTAAACTATAGTGAGCTCAGTAACCGCATACACCCAATTACCTTTGAGGATATGAGTGCTGCAGATGTAAATGAAAACTATATAGATGCCTGCACAATAGTCTATGGCATTGCTTAATCCTATAAACATCCAACGAACACCGGGATTACTATAGAAAACCAAAGTCTCCTAGGATGACATATAAATTAGGGCTCCGTGTTTTCGGAGTTTATTTTTCGTCAAATTCGGAGGGTGTTTTTCGGAGTTTATTTTTTGCGAAGATTCGGAGTTTATCGGAGGTTATATTTTTATTATTCCCAATTCTCCGAAATTCGGAGTTTAATTTCTGTGTGTTTCCTATTAAAAATAAATAAATAAATAATAACCGGATGTAAACGTATGCCAGATAAAAAATAAAACGCGCTTGTATCAACGGCTAATGAAGATTTTTCTCCGGCTACGCGCCTAGCAAGACAGAAACTTTTTGAGTTTGGAAAATTACAAAAGAGCGTCTTCCAACTGCGCTACAATAAGCTTTACGTGAACAATAAATGTTTCATGTATGAAAATGCGAACGACAGGGTGTATGAAGTTGGAAATGACAGAAGGCCGGGCAAGACCAACACAAATACAAGAAGCCCTGGAGGCGATAATAATCAACCTTCTTCATCCTTCCAAAATAATGTGACATCAAATTTAAGTGCCCACGCAGCATCTGCCCGCTCTGCCTTGCCCTAACATTGTGCGAGGGGTAGTGGTTCTTCCTTCGCGCCCGAAATAATTAATGTTCTGTTTACTAATATCCGAAGTGTCATGCGAAATCGCGACGATCTATGCTCTGCCATTGACTCCACCGGGGCTGATGTTGTAGTTTTGACAGAAACGTGGCTCTCTAGCAAAATTCATGATAACGAAATCCTAACTACTAACAAACGCTTCAAAATTTATCGCACTGATAGGGAAGCTCGCCAAGGCGGAGGTGTGCTGATTGCAGTCGCCGATCATATAGATTCCCTTTATTTGAATGTTGCGAGTGACCTCGAAACAGTCTTTGTTTGCCTTTCCGTGAATCACAAAAAATATATCTTGGGTGCCTGTTACCGCCCTCCCTCAAGTGACGATAGCTTTCTGAACAAACTTCATGACGTAATCAGTACAGTGACTATGCGATCTCCCACACCAAACTTCATCCTTCTGGGTGATTTTAATTATCCAAATATTGTGTGGTCGGCGGAAACAGCTTACGCAAGCCCTTTTTCGTCTGACAGTGACAAATTCCTCAAATTATGTTCGGACTACAATTTCTCTCAGCTAGTGTCTCACCCCACCCGAATTACGCCCTCCTGTGCCTCAGTGTTAGATCTTGTATTGTCAACCTTCCCCGACCTTGTTTCCCCTATTACCTATCTACCTGGTTTTAGTGACCATTTATTGCTGCATTTTACCTTAAATATTACCACAAGTCATTCTCCGAAAATAGTTAAACAGATTCGTGATTACGGAAAAGCTAATTTTACGGCTATAAATAGTGAATTGTGTGAATTTCTGAGTTACTTTGTGGAAAATTTCTTTGAACGCTCTGTAAATGAAAATTGGTGTCTGTTTCGAAACAAAGTTAACTATCTAATAAGCACATATATTCCTGTTCGCACATTATCATCCAAAAGTAATTCCCCATGGTACAACACCAGACTTAAACGACTTTCCAATAAAAAGAAACGCCTCTTTCGTGTAGCCAAACTTTCAAAACAAGATAGTCATTTTAACGCCTATCATTGCGCCGAGCAGGAATATAAACGTGCAGTATTAGAAGTGAAACGAAATTTTTTTACTAACACGTTGCCCACAATTTTATCTACAAATGTTCGCCACTTTTGGAACTTAATCAAACCTAATGATAACCACGGTGATCTGAAGCTTACAAACGCAGATGGGGAACGAGTAGGTCAAGATGAGTGTGCATCATTGCTAAACGATATATTTATACAATCTTTTTCTCCCACCGATGTTTCTGTGTACCCCAACTTTAATTGCCCTGACTTTTTGCCAATGAATCCAATATTAATATCATATGATGGTATAGCTGCAATAATTAATAACCTCAAGCTCTCTTCTTCATCCGGTATTGACAATATTAACTCTAAATTCTTAAAGAACACGAAGTCGTATTCATCTGCTATTCTATCAGTGATTTTTAAGCAATCATTGGAGGAAGGCTGCCTTCCCGAAGACTGGAAAGTTGGAAAGGTGACTCCAATTCATAAAGGTGGCAACCACTACTCACCGAATAACTTCCGGCCAATTTCTTTAACATCCATTCCTTGTAAGATACTCGAACATATCATATATTCTAACCTCGCATGTTTCCTAGAATCTAATTCTTTTTTTCACCCAACTCAACACGGCTTCCGCAAATCATTTTCCTGCGAAACACAGCTTCTGCTCTTCACTAATAAGCTTAATTCTGTCCTTGACCGTGGCTCCCAGATAGACTGCGTCTTCCTTGATTTCTCTAAGGCCTTCGATAAAGTTTCTCACCGGCTACTCCTATTAAAACTTAGCAACCTCAACATTGATCCGAACGTGCTACGTTGGATAGAATCGTTTTTAACCAACCGTTCTCAATTTGTGCATGCCAATGGTACTAACTCTTCACTTTCCCCCGTAGCATCTGGAGTTCCCCAGGGTTCTGTTTTAGGTCCGCTACTTTTCCTCATCTATATTAATGATCTGTCTGACTGTATCTCCTCCAATATTAGTTTATTTGCTGATGATTGTGTACTATATAGAGAAATAACAAATAGCTCCGACATCTCTGTTCTCCAATCTGATCTTAACTCTGTATCTAACTGGTGCGACAAGTGGTTGATGCAACTCAATCTTAATAAATGTAAATCCATGACAGTTTCCCGCCATACTAACATATGCTCGAATTACTGCATTGACGTCACTCCGCTGCAGTCTGTGTCCTCTTACAAATACTTAGGTGTTTACATAACCTCCGATCTTTCCTGGGAAACTCACACTAACTACGTAACTAACAACGCCAATCGCATGCTTGGATATCTCAAACGAAATTTTTCACAGTCACCAGTGTCACTAAAACTCCTTTTATATACAACTTTAGTACGTACTAAACTTGAATATGCATGTTCTATCTGGGACCCCGGTCATAACACTATCATTGCAACATTGGAATCAGTTCAAAATCGTGCAGCACGTTTCATACTCTCTAATTACCATCGTACATCCAGTGTTACTTCAATGAAAAATAGTCTTGGTTTACCCACACTAATGAGCCGTAGACGCATTTTTCGCCTGACTTTATTTCATAAGATTTACCATAATAACCCTTTCATGCGCCGTGAACTTCTAACGCCACCTACTTATGTTTCATCCCGCGTAGATCACCAGTACAAAGTCGGTATCCCCAATTACAAAACTAACACTTATTATAACTCCTTTGTTCCTCGCACTAGCTCCGATTGGAATCGCCTTTCCGCTGACATAGCCTCCATAACCAGTATTATTGATTTTAAAAATGCCTTGTTTGTTAGTTTTTGATTAACCATTTTCTAGTTGGTATTACTGTTATAACATTGTGTGAATATTTTTGAAGTGTCTGAGCAAGCGTGCATTAATTACTGTATTATATTTCATGTATCATCAACTGTACCTTTGTCGCCTATCCCCCCCCCCTCCACTCCTCTCGTAATGCCCCTTCGGGGTCTTGAGGGTAAATAAATAAATAAATAAATAAATTGAAATATCTTCAGTTGAATTTGACATGGGTGCCATTGCCATTGGCAATACTAATTTATCCACGACAAAAGTCACACACAAGTGGCGCTTCGATAAAGGCCGATACCTTATAATCAATAAACTCCCGGAGGTAGTCGCTAGGAAGCTCGTAGTCATCCCATCCTATTCCATCAATCTAGACCGCGACCGCGGGAGGTGGAGTGGTTAAGGAGGTAATAGAGAGTTTGAACTGCCCTCTTCCCAATTTTATACAATCCCTATGGTCCATAGCTTTCAGTGTCACTAAAACATACCCTTTCCTTTCTCTAAATAACAAATCGCATGGCCCAAACTGGTAACCAAAGAGTGGCTTTTGTCGAGACCCGAATGTACAACGAACGACCTGTTGCGCTGAATCAACTTTGAAGAGACAAGTGGCAAGACCCCTTTTGACAACGGTCCCAAATTTGAAAGATAATTATGACGGAAGTTTTCCAGGACCATTGGCTCTGTGCTGATCAAACTGTAAAAAGAAAGCATTTTACTTTTTTCTTTTGCCAGGGGGGGGGGGGGTGGCATTGACACATAAATGTTCAGAGTTTATCGGATAAATCTGAATTGACCAAAATTTTACCGGCGGGTGTTTTTGGAGTTTTTCGGACTTACCCGAAAACACGGAGCCCTCACATATAATATATATGAAATACTTGAAAAATTAAAATAATAAAACTTTCGGCCTTTCCACTTCGGGGAAGAAGGAAGAGCAGCGCAGCTGTAGCTTCTGTTCTCGGTGGTGGCTTTCCAGGCGAGCGGTCTGCTCTTCTTTCGCAAGGGAATCTGAAGCGCTCGACGCAGTGGAACTTAAGGCGATAGCGGCTTCGCGGCGGTTGCGAAAATATCTCGCACTGGCTGCGCACATCGCCGCTCGTTCCGTTCCCGCTCTTCTTCCTTCGAAGAAATGTTGCCCCAACCTATAAGCGACGGCAGCAAGCAGACAGCACCGCAGAAACAACACTCTGGACAGCTGCCACCATCTATGAGCGACGGCGGCAACCAGAGTGTTGTGTCGGCCACGGGTGTCAACATATGTTTGGTACCGGATGCGATCCTGGGGAAACTAGCTCCTTAACAGCTCCGCTGTAACAATATCATTTTTAGTGAAAAAAAAATTAAGCAGCATAAAATAAATTATCACAACTAGTTTAAAGCATACCATAATATGGCAACCGCTCATATAGGACGGATACAAAAATACTATCGTAGTATGATTGCAAAATGTATAAATAATACAAAACAGGTATGGTCCAATATAAACTCTATGATTAAGCCTACTTACGAAGTCCAACCATACCGGAACCTGGGGCAACTGACTGAAAATCAATGGTACTTTGCAAGTAAGTTTAATCAATAGATTTATACAATAGGCAGTATACCGGCAGGTACTTTCGAAGAACCGACATTAAACCGCCCTTCAAGCCCAGTTTCAAATCTTTTTTAGTTTTTATGATATAACTAGCGATGAGATCATAACAATAATAAAACAATTCCAGGGGATAAGACGCTCGGGAACGATGTTATACCTGGCAAATCGGTTAAGGACGATATAGATATTCTTAATAAAACCTCTAAAAAAGATATTTAACCAAGCTAGTCTATAGTGGAGCTTTCCCCGGCATATTCAAAGCAGCAAGAGTAATAGCAATATACAAAAACGGAGACAAAAAATCAGCAGAACCCATCCTTTGGGAATGATTATCTACGTTAATGCGAATAGCATCAAACGGTGCGGAGTTATGCGCGTTCGTCAGGTGGCCGGCACACTCTAGATACGCCAGCCCACTCTTGAGGCGATTCTAAATTTGTTGACACTTTCACAGCCCTGCGCACGATCTCCGCAGCCCAGCACGTGCGTTTGTGTCACTTAGGAAGGCGAGCAAAGCACGCGCCATACGCACAAACACTCAAAATGGTACCGACCAGACTTTCTGGCGTCTCAGCTAGTCTCAACTAACGGTATTTAAACGGTTGTTTATATCTTTGCCATAGACGCGTTTACAGCGCTGTCACAGCTGGTGCAGCGCGTCCCATGCACGAGGGCTTCATTCCGCTCTCGTAGCTGAGCACGGCCGCTACATCACCCTCTCCCGAGCGCGGGAGAGGGTGAGCTAGCGGCCGTGCTCAGCCTCACGAGAGCGGAATGAGCCCTCGTGCATGGAACGCGCGCGCACCGGTAGCTGTGACAGCGCTGTAAAGCGCGTCCTATGGTAAAGATATAAACAACCGTTTAGAGTGTTGAATGACTGCCTTCATAGCTCTGTGGTTAGCGCGTCTGCCTGCTGATCAAAGGGTCAACGGTTCGAATCCCCAGCCGGCGCCGGTCTTTTTTATTTATTTATCGACCCGCGGCGTAAGAGGTTAGATAGCCAGATAGATAGATACATAATAGACGAAAAGTGCGTGAAGTATCCAAAGAATGCTATTCGCATTAATATTCGCATTAATAGCGCGACTGTCCAACTACCAACCAATTTCGGGTATTAGGCAGTATCAAGATTGTTGATGAAAGCAGCGAGACAGCATGTTTCTTAAATCGACCGGAAAATTCGGTTTCTTAACCTATCGCGCTACGACTTTGTGCAGCGTTGCCCACAGATGGTGCATTTTTTTTGCAAAATTTGCAAAGAGCGAACTTACCTGAGGAAAAGTAAAGAAAGAAAAGGCTTAGCTCCTATGGAAACGCAGCGACGCCACCGGTCTGCAAACAACACGGCGCCGTTTCGCACGGGAGACAAGAGATGGCGCAAGGGTCGCGACGCCAACTGCCGCCAACGAACGAGCAGACGACGCCGAGAGCCGGCGTGTTTAGCAGACAAGGAACTGCAGTTCCTTGTTGTTACCGCGCCTGTTTTTGTTTCTGCGACTGTCGCCGCCTGCGGAACGCGAGCCGCTTTGAGTCGAAAGGATCGTCTGCTAAAGTGCCGGCTCTCGGCGCCGTATGCTCGTTCGTTGGCGGCGTTCGTTGCGCCATCTCTTGTCTCCCGTGCGAAACGGCGCCGTGTTGTTTGAAGACCGGTGGCGTCGCTGCGTTTCCATAGGAGCTAAGCCTTTTTCTTTCTTTACTTTTTCCTCAGGTAAGTTCGTTCTTTGCAAATTTTACAAAAAAAATGCACCATCTGTGGGCAACGCTGCACAAAGTCGTAGCGCGACAGGTTAAGAAACCGAATTTTCCGGGTCGATTTAAAGAGCCCGCCGTCTCCTTGCTTCACCCAGTATATTTTGAACGGCTAATAGCAACAAGGGGAGTTCCTCTTTTTCAACCCGAAATAGCATTACCGGAGAAGAGCAGCACGGCTTTCAAAAAGACAAACAGCCGGTAATCAGTCTTAGATGCAACAAAATTCATCAAGTCGGCCATAAACAACAATCAAATACCAGTAGGTATTGTTTTACATATAAAAAAAGCCTTGGATACCGTTAATACCAAAATATTAATCGAAAATTAAGAAAAATGCGGGTGGTGTTGCTTTTCTTTAGATTCTTTAAAGAGCTATTCATTATCACGCGTTCAGCTAGTCCATATTGGGGATCAATACTTAACCAGTGAGAGGGTGTTAGCAGGAGCGCACCAGGTATACGAGCTGGTACCGATGTGTTTTTTTTCCTATATATAAATGATTTGCCTAAAGCTGCGAGCAAATTACATACACTAATGAACGCAAATGATACAGTAAAATTGACAAGCCGTAACGTCTTGGGATGTATTGGAAGTAGAAATTAATCGGGAACTTATGAAGTTTAATAATTGGTTCACTGAAAATAAGCTATCAATAAACAAACAAAAAACCCCACAAAATATGCAGTGTTTAGTGCCTCATTCAAGATCATGCAAAAAGAGGCACAAAAATTGATTTGAGAGATACGTTCATTCAAAAAGTAGAAAATATTAAAAACATAGGAGGGACTCTTGATTCTTCTTCTAACAGTAAATCACACATTGATACAGTATGTAAAAAACTTGGGGTATTCGATTTACACCTTACATATTACCAGGCATTATTTTGGTTCGAAAACGTTAGGATTAATTTAATATACTACAGTATTTTTATAGTCATCTACAATATTGTGTAGAACCTTGGGTATTTACATTTATAACTTATATACAGACAATAATAACTCTTCAGAAGTGAACATGGCGAATAATATCATACACAAGTTATTACGTTAATTCAGTTACTTCAAAAATAACGAATAATTATGTTTAATATGTTAAGAGACTATAAACCAGTAACTCTTGTACGTAATATTTTATTGAATAATACACCATTCCAATCCACTCTATTTATACAAACACGTAGAGTCGCGATAAACGTAACAGTGAATAATTTTAATATCTATAATAATTCATATGGTAAACGGTTGATACAGTATACGTATGGAAAAATTTGGAACTCATTAAGCCCGAACACAAAAAAACTAGATCATTTATACCCACTCTATAAAACACTACTTAGAAATGTTATAAAAAGTTAATATAATTAGTTGAATTTTATTCGTGCGGCACAACCCTGGATGTAAGGATTAACCCCCTTACTTTTTTGTATATATATATATATATATATATATATATATATATATATATATATATATATATATATATATATATATATATACGTGTGTGTGTGTGTGTGTGTGTATACCGGGTGTTCATCTTTAATTCGAACAAATTTATTTAAAAGCTTAAATCCGTTCAAAAGATGCACTGATCACGGTTTGTGCAGGTGAGTTATACTGCCAGGGGTACATTATGATGGGTGGCTAATCGTATATGATAAGTCGGTTAACTAATTAAAATTTGTTAATTAACCATTTTAATTAATTAAATAAACATATGGTTCCAATTGGAAACTTAGAGAGCGTCATTGAAAACCGCTAAATCAACTCTTTTTAGAACGACTTGAAGCTCGTGGGAAACTCGGGGCGCGCCAAAGTTACCACTTGTGAAGACATGCGTAAATTACAGATGCAGATACGCGATAATGATCTATATCATCCGTGTATACGCTACTATATAGCCACTGCTACCACTACTGGATATATATATATATATATATATATATATGGATCCATAACTAGCCAAATATGCTAAGGATCCAGATGCGACTGCAGCATTCTCAGAGTTCTACTGAAGCTGAATATAGACTGTTTGATTGATTGATTGATTGAGGTCGGGGAACGGAAGGAGAGTGGGAGAGGGGTGCGACTAAAGAAGAAAGGGTGGAAGTATTAGTAGCCCAAGGTGAGTTCATTTTTAAACCGTTATGGAATTCAGTACGGAGATTAACAGATCAAGCGGTTTTCTTATGTCTTGCGAGAGTGGGTGCAAATAAAGCAATATTTAATGGCGCAGACGCCCATATTGAATTAACCATGTCCAGTTTTGAAGAAGGGGTCGGAAATGTGCGTGGAGAAGCCAAGCCTTCAGGTTAACGAGGCGGCATGTGTGCCGAAATGTCCGTGGAGCTTGCCGTTGGTTTCGCCAATATAAACAGTGTCGGGGCATCCGGTGCAGACCCTTAGATAGGTGATGTTAGCATATTTGCAGGTATGGTTGTCAGGAATTTTGTGTTTGAATTTAGGGGGAGGAGGAGCGACATAATTGTAGATAAGGCTGCACGAAGCTGAAAACAAAATTTTCTTCCTACTCTTCATTTTAATTTTCCGTCGAACAAGACCCTTTTGAAACGATTAATAACCCCGATTTTTGGCTCGAAGGGTGTAGTTTTTACCAGTTCCCTGAAAAGCTTGATTGGACGCGAACGTCACTATTAAATAGTACTGTTAAATAATCAAACCACGACAATTATGTGAACATGAACACTGAGCAGGTTGGCACAGATGACTTGCAACACGAAAGAATAAAACACATTGGGACGGACACACGCAGACAGAATCTCCTGTCTGTCTGTGTCCGTCCCTATGTGTTTTATTCTTTCGTGTTTCAAGACAAGTAAGTGGTGCTATCAAAACATTCGCGGTTTGAGGACTAAAGCAGACGACGGTATGTCAACTGCGATTTCTACTAATTTTGACACGTTCTGCATAATTGAAACTTGGCACCTGAAAGAAAGTTTCAGTGCCAGTTACTTTCCATCATCCTACAGTGTTCATCGTGACGGCAGAGGTTACGGTTCCGCAGGGAAGAAATCTGGCGGGAGGTTTTAATAGCCGTGCGTGATTCCACTAAGTAATGCAGAAGGTCGGGTTTGGAAACCTATGCAGAGTGCGCGTGGGTTGAATTGTGATAACGTGATGAGTTTAATTACTTCGGAAACTATTACTTGTCTCCACTGTCTGATTTGAGTGCAAACCACGTACAAACCCTTAAACAGCAACTTGATTTTTCGTGTTTTTTTTAGTAAATATGTAGGGATATTTTAATCTTCCAGGTCGTGAAC
Source organism: Ixodes ricinus (assembly GCA_037355805.1). Taxonomy (NCBI): domain Eukaryota; kingdom Metazoa; phylum Arthropoda; class Arachnida; order Ixodida; family Ixodidae; genus Ixodes; species Ixodes ricinus. The sequence goes on along the minus strand of JAZHYW010025174.1, from coordinate 28,274 downwards.
TGGACTCTGGTCTAAGCAGTAGTTAAAACAATCAAACGGCAGTAAAAGTGTCTGGTCTAATACATTTTATTAATTTTAATCGTCTTACTCCCAATAATCATTTCAATAACAAGGCCTGGAATGTTTTTGAACTTTTTCTTTCCACTCTATAGACAGCGTCGTGACTGTGATACCCTTGTGCAACCTGACGGTTTTCACACGCCTTTAATTATACATTTTTTTTACCGATAAGGTGTCGTGATCAACATAATTTCAGGAGATATGATTATCGAAATGGTGATTATTTATGGATATATACATTCCTTCATGACAACTTGTCGACGGTTCTTCATGATAGTTGTGTAACTTGTGCGACAGAATCCTCAACTAAGATAGCCAAAAAAGCTATCAATGCGTTCATTCCAAAGCGCTTGGCCAAGCCTTAGAACTGCAAGTTTTGATGCTCAAGAAAATTGGAACACAATATGCGCATAAAAGAGCATTTTTATAAATTGTTTGAAATAACTATATTCATGTTACAGTACAAGAAGTTCAGGGTTTACAAAAAGCTTGTAAAAAACTGTTTCAACATGAAAATACGTTTATGAAAGATCGATGGAAAAAGCTTGTGCCCTGAGCCTTTTAAATTTTGGCGATTTGTCGGGAAACACACGAAAGAATCAGCAACAGATATCTGTTTTACGTTCGCGCGCCGCGCACGTACAATCTCAAGGTGGCGGGATGAAGTCCCGCCGGAGATTCTCTTCTTTTGATTCTTTTATATGGCTCCATATGGGCGTAACGCTGTTCGTTGCCGGCTTTTTGTTCCGGCAAAACTTTACAGATCTCCATGAAAATCAACTGATAAAACACATTCCGTGTCAATAAGCTATGTATATGCTTGTCATAGAAATCGTGTGCAATTAAAGAGCCGCTCATATTTGTTTTAGTCCCACTGTACGTGGAGGACAGATATTTGTTAGTAGATTCGTTGCAGTTGTCCCGCATATTAATCTGGGAAAGGTAAGAATTTTTCGCAGTAGGGTGTCAAGGTACGCGTTGGAGGCTACTTGGTTCATTTGAGACGGTAAAAGAAGGCGCAATGAACTATGCGATTGCGACTAAGAACACATAATATTTGAAAGTGATTACTTCCAGTATAAATTTCTGAATTGTTTCTTGAGTTCTCAAAGTCCGCCACCCCCCCCCCCCCCCCTATTTTACAGACTTGTGAACAAATGACAATATAGGAAATGGATACTTAGGGGGTAGCGGGAACAAATTAATTCATGTAGTATATTAACTAGATGTCCCGGTCAGTGTTGCGGAGTTTCCACTTCGGTGTTGGAATGATTCCAGAATCATTCTGCACTTTTGTGACCCCGGAATGGAATGGCGGCAGCACTGGGGAGTATACGCCTCGCAAGTGGGCTCATTTTCGTCTTCTGCGCATGAGAAAGGAAGTAGCGGTGACGTCAGAACGCCGAGCCCTGATTGGCTGATCGCGGTCCCCTATCTGAGCGTCGTCTGCCCTTTGCAACAACGTCTGCTCGCAACGTCGTCTGCGTCTGTCTTACCTTTCCTGCGACTTTCGGAAGTGCAGGTCTTTACGAGCGAGCTCGACTTCGCCTTTCAGAGAAGGCAGACGAAATAACTCGAGCGGTTCGTTGTTTTTGTCGAACAACTAGCAGACGCGCATCAAGGAGGGAAGTCAAAGTACTCACTGGCGAGGTGTCCTGAGACGCCGAGGTTTGTTTGCTAAGAACCGAGAGTGAGCGTGTTAGTGTCCGCAAGTTCCTCCCAAATACTTTTTCCCCCTTTCGTGTGCGGCAAGACTCCTCATTCTTTAACGGCGTCGGCGGGTTGGCGCAGTTAACGTCGTCTGCTTTACGTCTGCTAGTCAAAGCGATGGCTCCTTTACCTTTCCTGCGTCTGTCGGATATTCACCGCTTTTTCACCGGCGAGAGTCACCGTTGCCTCGGAAAACAAGGAGATGACAAGAGGAAGAGATTGACCTCTTAATCTAAAATTGAGGTCAGTGATCACAGTATAATACGGGAAGGGTTCACAAGGGTCGCGCGGGCACATTCCATTCAGCACGCCAGCCGGTCGTGGGCAGACGGTCACCGAGTCGGAGTGGCTGCTAGGCCTATCTGCCGAGTTCGCTTGGTCGGTGTCGGTGGAATCGTGGCCGTTGGAGCTTTTCCCGGGTGTTTGTGGATCCAGCGTTCTTGTTCGTCGTGGTCTGGTTCAAGTACTTTTTACTTTTTCTTGCTGCTTGAAGTCGGGACGCGAGAGAAGCGCACGTAGAAAAATAAACGTCCGTTGGTCGTCGCGACCGCGACGCTGTCGGCCATGCTGATTTGATCGTAACAAGTGCGTAGCTTCGGAGCTGTCGTAGGATTTTGTCGTAACCTGCGCAAAACTTACGAAAATTTCGGTTCGTGAATACGAATTTGTTTTTAAGTTTTGTCTTACGCATATTTTTGGCGTAAGATAGTTTCGTGAATCTGGCCTCTCCACTTGCAAAAGTCGCAGGAAAGGTAAGACAGACGCAGACGACGTTGCGAGCAGACGACGTTGCAAAGGAGCAGACGACGCTCAGATAGGGGACCGCGATCAGCCAATCAGGGCTCGGCGTTCTGACGTCACCGCTACCCCCTGCGCGAGAAGCAGACGAACTTGCCCTCCGCATAGAATGGAAATGGTATTAGATTCCTCTTGCCCGGAATGGAGTGGGAATGGAATGAAATGGAATGAAATGGAATGGAATAGAATGGAATGGAATAGGATGGGATGGGATCGGTTCTTATGCGAGCTGTGCCCATTTTCACCAGGGGCTTACGGGTTGATGCGCAACTCGCTAGCGCTTGGTGAATGGCTCTTGAAACGTCATCAATGCACTCGAGGTGAATGACGGCTTGATTGTCTTATGCTCCTTCGAGAATGAAAATGGCGCGCCCCCGGTGAATCAACCAAAGCTGAATAGTTGTAGACGGGCAAGGTATCTTTCCTGCCGCCGCGAGACGCGACAAAGCGGCTGGTGTAGTCATGCCCGATTAGCATGTAGCTTTTGACCAGTGTGTCGAACCGAGTTCGAAACGAAAGCCGGAGCTAAACCGTTATCTTTAACTGAACCAGCAGAAAACTGTAAACGAAATCAAACATTCCACATTAAAACCGAGCCGGAACAAAACGGTAATCTTATGTGGCGGTTACCAGTTCACTGAAAACGGTTCGGCGTAATAAAATGTGAGCCGCGTGTCTTTTCCGGGGTGGGTGGCGGCGCGAAGTAAATTAAATATTCGCGAGGGTGGCGTCACTGGCTCAGTTTTGATTAAACAAGCGACAGCGAGACATAGAGACAGCTCATTAATAATGGAAAAAATGCATATTTCACGCCTACGTGCTGCACAAATTGGCGTCGGAGAACTATTCTTTGTGTGTGTGTGTGTGTGTGTTGTGTGTGTGTGTGTGTGTGTGTGTGTGTGTGTGTGTGTGTGTGTGTGTGTGTGTGTGTGTGTGTGTGTGTGTGTGTGTGTGTGTGTGTGTGTGTGTGTGTGTGTGTGTGTGTGTGTGTGTGTGTGTGTGTTTATCGTTTCTTGCTGCTGAGCAATGTTCGTCAAGAAAGGAGAAAGCGAACATAAACATCAAAATAAAACTAAAGGTTGACGGCTGTCGGCGCGTTTGTTCCGCTGAGGCGTAATCTGGAGGCGCCAAGAGGCAAAGCCGCGACGAGCGCGACACTGCGACGCAGGTCGACGGGACGCCAGTCTCCCAGAGCCCTGGACGCTGCCTGAAGAAAAGTTTCTGTGTGTGTGCGTTTTCTAGAAACAGCAATCATCCGTTGTCTTTGTATGTCCTTTTTGTTTTAATCGTCTTTAGACCGACCTTCGCTGTCTTTCTCCTCTTCAACTCAGTTGTTCGAGCACGATCGTTCGAGCGTGTGGTATGGGTAGTTTGCCGTTTCAACTCGGATGAGCATCGTACCATGTGCGGTCGTGTATCAGTAGTGTGTCATGCTTGTTAAAACCTTAGGTTAGCACGTGCACTGCACTGGCTAAATTTCTCATCTACATTAGGCAACAATTTGTTTTTGTGGGTAGTTTGCAAGTAATATACCGCCACGGTGTCACTGTGTGTGCTGGCGTATTGACTTCACTTCTGAGTACTTTGCTTTGGCACAGTTCCCGAGCGCCTGTATGTCGACGTAATTTTCATAGAACGGTGTTTGCGCTAAAAATTAAAGATCACAAAATAGGCGTATATTTGTTTTCCGGTCCTCATTTACGCAGCACGACTTTTGATGACCTAGTTTTTTTTTTAATGAAGATGACGCCATGTTGAACTCACCTTTTCCGTCTAGGAACTTCGACCTTTTGGTCAAGAGGCGGTTTAAACTGGTTCGCGCTAGGTGTAACCGATAACCGAACCGTTATTTCAAAGGCATCGCTGAACCAGAACCGAACCGGAACAAAGTACAACGCAACCCGAATACGAATCGAACCGGAATAATGACCGGTTCGACTCCATGCATTAAACCCAGCCTGTCTTGTGGTGTTGGCGTGGAACACAAATCAAACACTGGACTGAATATGTTAAGACAATGCAAAAATCGTACCGCAAACGTAAAAGTTTGCGTTTTAAGGCAGGTTCTATAATATGTGACGACAGTCACTTGTGCTGGAGCCGTATGCCAATAGCACTTTGCCAGCGGTTTTTTGTTATTTCCGCATTGGATTTGAAGCAGGTGCACGCGGCGTCTCTTCTAACAGCATACTAAGGGTGGTACTGCGTAAGTATTCGAAGCAGAGAGCAAGAAAGCTTTTTCTTGCGCCACGCGCGAACATGGAATCTTTAAGGCCTGATCAAACTACCAACACGCTAAGCATGAACCTGCGGAGGGTATACGGTCCTATTGCGATTAAGATGAGTGGTTTTAAGATTTGGCGTCTGTTGCGACTCGCAAACCATTTACGCTTGATCGCGCGATCGATGTCCGCAGTGGCACCATGTGCCAAGAAGCGCTTTGTGCGACCACCATCGTTTGGCTTGGCAGAATGAGTGCTATAAGGAAGCTTTTGCATACTTTTGCAGTCGTCTTCGCGCTTGTAACGTCAGAAGCTTTATGTGTTTTTTCAAAGTTACACAATGTGACTGCCAATGGCCTTTTTTTTCAGGTTTAGAAATTAGAGGAATGGGATGGTGGAGTTTAGCTATTCCAGGAGTGGGAGTGTGCCCAGTATATCCATTCCGAGGAGTTAAAATGAATATAATTGTCTGAAAGTCTAATTCCACGGAATGTAGTCGGAAAGGAATGGCGGGTGCCCATTCCGTAACACTGGTTTTGATCCATCTTAAACAAGCAATGGCGTAAAAACTAAAATGCTTTCATAATACAGCACGCGTGCAACTCGGTAACTTATGCTGTGACAGCGTAGTTGTACTTAGCGCACTGCAAACCGAAAATACAGAGATGAGTCACAGTATATTAGCCTTGATTTATTCTAATATTTGTAAAAGTAGAGGTTATAATTTGAGTACTTTGTAAGACGTTTTAGATCGAGTAAAAGAGCAAGCCAAAGCGATACGTTCTCATTATGTGCAATTTGCTTTCTTATCGTGAGCTTTCTTTTTTTTTTTTTAGCACAGTGCACCTCAACGTTAACGGAGCTACTCGGTTACTCAAATAATAACGCATTGCCAACTACCCAAAGCTAAATTGGTCCCTTCAGAACCTGTAACGTCTTCTTCGGGCTGTGTTGTGATCGGGGAGTCATAACATCAGTACGTAGTTCAACAGGTAGGCTCAGAAATATCATGAAAATAGCCAAAAACGACCATCTAGTGGTGATGTTAAGTTTGGGGTAGGCTGTACGTCCTCCATGCTTCTATTATAGTGCATATAAATGAAGCATTCGCTCTATTCAAAGTTTTTGCGTTAGGGCGAGCGCAAAGAATCGCATGTCCTCTACGAACAAAATAATTATTGAGCCAGACTAAGACACTCACCATTGACGGCTGATTAGTCCGCTAGGGCCTGTTCCGTGGCTGGGCACTACCTGTTCTGCGTTGTGGCACGAAACATGACGGCTGTTATGCGAATTGTTCGGGACTGCGTTCACACCAAAGCTAGAGACGCGACAACAATTGTGAGATCTAAATTTAGTCAAGGGTGAGTAACAGGGAGGCCCTCGCTTCGCTGAGACAACAGCGCTGTCTGCAGTCGAATGATCTTGAGCTGTGGACTTCCGCGAGAAGTACTTTCCATGGCGTGCGCCCAGCGAGCGACGCGTCGTCGGTGACAAAAAAGGCTGGCAACGTTCAAGGTCTCACTTTGTATGACGATAGAACCAGTTTAGTATCGCGCAATTCGTCGTCTTTCTTAACGAGCTAAATAACAAAAAGGAAGGAAATAAGTCTAACGACTACGACATGCGGAAAAAAATGGCACTAGGCCAGGAAAGACAATGAGTTCACAAACAAAATATTTACACGAACAGGGCTCACGGCTCACCCGGAGAGGCCGTGGAAGCGGAAGGATCACCGACATTTATATCTTGTTCGGACACGGAGCGTGATTTTACATGTAGGTCGTGTTTCGGAGTAGGTTGAAGATTTCGGCGAAATATTCTTTCGGTGCATTGATTATGTTAATAGCCCTTTCCAAGAAGAATTGTGTGCATAAGCAGGCCCACCTCAAGCAGCGTGCGAAAGCTCGAACTACAGTCGGCGGCAGCTAGGGGAGCTGCGCTACCTCTCCGCAACTCTGCCCCTCCGCGACTCAGATGGTTCACGGAGGAAACACGAAAGATAGGGGTACTCCCTTTCCGAAGCTAATTGCGCAGTCAGCTTTCACCCTTACTATATTATCTCCGCTTAATGTCATCTTTTTGTGAAAAAAGGTCCATTGGAGTCAATGCCCTTAAGTCAGTGATGCAGTAGGCGCACCAGCATTTCCAGTGAAAGAGCAACTCTAATATTTCCAAACAATCAGCATAAAATAAATTTCTTCTTTTGCCACCCCTCTGTGTTTCTTTACAGATTGCACCGATGAGTTTAGAAGATTTCCTGATGAACTACTTCCGCCCGCCTGATCGAAATCATCAAAAAGCAAAGCTGGACCTTGCCGCGAAGAATACGAAACAATCACTCAATGAATCAATGTTTAAATACTCCTTCATCAAGAAAGATACTAGGTTGAGCAAAACGCTGCAGCTTGCTGTCCTAGAGAATGAAAAAAAATAAAAAAACGTGAGAGCTAGGCGATCTTTGTTTTGCAAACATATACAGATAGTTTAATTTTCAATGGAACATATATTTTCTTTCTTATTGTTTAAGGAGTTTTACTTAGATAGATGCCGTATCGACCATGTATTTAAAGGGAAGCTGAAGCGGTTCTGTATTTGAATAAATACGCCTAAATGGTCGTTATTTGGCCTCCAGGATAAAAAATATCGAGATTAGTTTTCAATTTTTTGCACGGAGACTCCAGAAAATCATTTTCAAAGTATCAAAGCATCGCTGAAGCCCCTCTTTCCCGGAGTGTGACGTCATAAAATGAGTTTCCTGAATCTCCGCTCTTGCGCAACTTCAGCGCCTATCAAAGCTATGCACGCGGACTCTTGCTATTTTCAAAAAGGTCAGAAAAGTCTGAGGATACCTGAGCACTTCTTATAAGTAGAGCCCTGCATATCCGCGGATTATCCACGAATATCCGCAGTAAACTGGCGGATTCGGATAAAAATGAATCAGATTTGGCGGATTGTGGATCGGATGCGGATGCCAGCGGCTGCGATGCGGATGCCAGCGGCTGCGATGCGGATCGATATTTATTTATTTATTTATCATGAATACCTGCAGCGCCGTTCGGCATTATGCAGGGGGTACAGGAAACATTATGCAATAACGATACATATTCATACAATAGATAAGCGAAACAACAATAAAACATACATTATTAATCGCGGATACAGATTTGCAGTTTATCACAAAAGAGATAATTATCAGTAATATATACAATTTCTTCACTAAGTCTATTCCACTCTCGAATGGTTTGAACAAAAAATGAAAATGAAAAACAGTCAGTATTGTAACGAAATTCCTCGGCTTTTTTAGAATGATCCCGTCTTGCAGATGCATAGTGTGGTTCAAAAACGTAACGACTTCTTTCAATACCAGTCCGTCCGCAGTGCTCGGTAAAGTACATCTAAAAGGTACTTCAAGTAAAGTACAAAGTAAATGAGACGTGATGTACTTTAAGTAAAGTAGTAGGTACAGTGGGTGCAATGTACTTGAAGTAAAGTACTATAAATACAATGAACTTTAAATGTAAAGTACAAGTATTCTAACGCAATCTTTCATGATATCCTTTAATTCCCCTTTACAGGGATTTTTAACTGGTATGCATCGCCCAGGGGTAATCAGGGGTGCATGACCTTTTTTCAAAAACAGCGGCAAATATTTGATAAAGTCAAGTGGCCACAGAGTAGTTATTTTCAGGTATAGAGCCGAATTCGAAGTCACTCTTCTGAATTTGGCGCCGTTTGCACTCGATTGTTGCACCCAAAATGGTTAAATGTACTAGGAGAGAGCATGACGTCAGCCCCGTAGCTTCCGCAAGGAATCCTCTCATAGAGGAGTGTCCTCTCTTGAATAAAAATAAATAATAAACAATGAGTGTGAAAGCGAGCTGGTGATAATTAATCATAATGTGACACCTGAGACTGGGGTGCGAAAAAATTAAGGAACTCTCAAGTCGAAGGAAAGGACAAAAGAGAATGTCTCAAAACATTGTGACGTTCTCCTCTGTTCTTATTTTCTTCGACTTCAAAGTTTAATTGTTCTGCACCACACTTTGAGGTGCTACATTATGATTAATTTTGCTCTCCTAATATTTTAAACCTCCTCGCTTGCTCTGACCGACCGAGAAGTAGCGGGAGTTCAAAAAGCTACTGGAAAGCCGCACCCAGAACAAGCGGAGCGATGCGTCATCTGCTCACGTCTCTGGTGAGAGTACAATATCCCTCCTAGTATTTCTTCGGAGTTGACAAAGCGTCATTTCGTGATACAAATGTAACAAAACCAAATTTGGGGAATGTACTTTGAAGTCGGGAATTGTACTTTCCTCGGAAAGTACCAGAAAAATATACTTTAAGTGAAGTACAAGTACATACTCCAAAGAATGTACTTCAAGTAAAGTACAAGTTTCCTAAACCTACTTGAAGTAGTACTTTAAGTCCAATCTACCTAAAGTACTTCCCAACACTGTCCGTCCGTAATATATGCTGTGAAAGAATTTCAATCTCAAGCACTTTCTTCGCTCTTTGAGTTAATCCCAACCTAAACTGTTTTTCATTTTTGTACAACTTGTATAAGAGCTGTAGTCACCTGTAACGAACCGCAATGCCTGGTTTTTATCCCGTTCCAACTTTTGTTCAATGTAACTTTTGTGGGGGGGGGGGGGGGGGGCAGATGGCACAAGCATATTCTAAAATTGGTCGAATGAAAGAAAAATATAATATTTACACCGCGCGACGTATTTTTCAAAATTCCTGCGAATAAAATACATTTTACTAGCCTTAGCAACAGTGTTATCGCCGTAATCATTTTACTTCAAACTGGACGACAAATAAACTCCCGGGTACTTAGAATTTTCTACACGGTCAAGTATCACAATTTGCAGTTTGTTTTCGGTCGGGGAAGATGTGCTGCGAAAAAAATACATGTGTTTACACTTGGAGATATTTAAGCTTATTTCCCAACGGTTACACCAGTCTTCGAGATCATTTAAATCGTTTTAAAGCACACTGGCGTCCACGCCATTTTCAATAATTTTATATACTATGCAGTCGTCCACAAATAACTTAATATGACACTGTATGTTTTCACAAAACACCAGCTGTTACGTTAGCCAACAACCGTTACGTTTCCGGCGGTTCGACGACGGAACGTCTGCCGAAGGAACAGACAGACTCTTTTTCTGCTGGAAGAATGGTCTGTCTTTATTATAACAGCAAGCTCGCTTTTAAGGATCCTGTATCCAATCAGGACCGGACAAAAAGAAAGAAATGCAATATCGCGCCGCACCAACTAATCTTATCAGGAAGCGAAGCGTAGCATAGCACCGCTATTTTTACAACGCTCAAGTTTAAGAAGTGAGGAAAATAAACTGAAAGTTGATGAGAAATTTCTTCGTAGTCACCTCTCTCGTACAGTATGATCTTTCGTGGCGGCATTGCCGTCTTATGAGTCTGGTTCAGTGATAAATCACAGACAACGGCACTGTGGTCGCTAATACCAGGAATTACAGTGACATTAGACATAAGGCTTGGGTTATTACTCAATAACATATCTGAAATTGAATTGTTTCTTGTTGGTGGGAGAACAAATTGTATAAAAAACGAGATAATAAGGTCGTTCAAAACCCTTATACAAACTAGAGTTATCGGTGCAAAAGGATGTACTCGTCCAATCGACGTTAGGAAGATTAAAGTCGCCTCCCACAATAACAGAGCTCAGGAATCGAAGAAAGTACATGACTAAGCTCATCTATGTCGTTTATGGTTGGGGGACGATAGTAGGTGCCCAAGACTAGAGTGCCTCCTTTGGATAGTTGAACTCGGCACTACACTAGACTCAGTGTTACTGTGTGGTACAAGGAGCTGACTGCTTGCCCGTCCTGCGTCTATTAATAGAAACACCCCTCCGCCATGTGCGTGTCGATCTTTACGGTAGACAGAGAAGCCACCAGGAAATACTTTACTGTCCAGCACGGATTCATCGAGCCATGACTCAGTGCCTATGATAATACTTGGCTTTATTGATTCTACAAGGCAAAAGAAATCATCTAATTTATTTTTAAGGCTACGGCAGTATCCATGGGTCCGAGTCCGTTTTTGCCGAGGCGACCCATAACGTGTGCGACCGTACAGTGTAGACTGTATGATTGAGTGATACGATGAAGTGCATCGTCGAATGTATTGCGGGGGCAAACTACTCTCTTAGATTAAAGGTATCAATCAAAAAAAAATTGTCCTTTACGTCAATGAAAAAAGTTTCTCACTAAAGACAATTGCTTTAGAACGTCCTATCTCGCCACAAATACTGTCCCTAGAAAAAGTAAAGAATGCAGGAGCATCAGTCGTCCCGGGAAGCGTGTTCTTCTTTGGCACGGAAAGAGCGGAAAATGTTCTTTGGACAAAGAAAACCAAAACGTACAAGCCACAAGAAAGTGGAAGAAGCCTGCAAGTGACTTCTTCGCACAAGTATATATTGAGGAGACTGAATACCATCCTCTGGAGTGGTGGAACTTGTGCCAGCACGAGTTTCCGCACCTCATTCTTGTAGCTCAGTTTGTGCATACCATCCCAGCATCAAGTGAACCAACGAAGAGAGGCTTCTATCTAGCGAGTATTAATTTAAGGGAGGCGAACCAGTCCGAATCCGTCCATGGTGACAATATTCTGTTTCTTCTACGCAACAACTTCGACAAGTGAAATGTTGCGTGTGTGTGTGTGTTTTCTTTTTCTCGACAGTTGGCACTGAGTTGTTTCTAAGTATATGATTCTGAGCATGCAGTTGAGAGTTCGTATTCAAAACTGTGACCGATTGGAGGTGTTGCCATTATTGAATATTGTGATGTTTTTCCCAGTGGTGTACTAGCGCCTTACCATATATACATGAGTATTTTGCTACAGCGAGTGAGCGCCTTTCCTCCCATTTTTTTTTTCCTGTTTGGCCCAATAAAGATGACACAATCTTATTAGTTTGTCCTTTGACAGTGGTCGCTCGAGGAACTGCAGGTTACATCTATTGTGGCTTCAATCGGCAACTTCGGAGCCGAAACAGATACAATGGAAGCGGGGTGGCACCCCAGTCTCCGAAGCGGACGCGCCACGAAATACCACCAAAGTCAGGGCGCGCTACCTGAAATCACCGCTGAGGCATGGTTGTATAAAAACAATATTAATTGTGCTGCAAAACCTTGCAAACTAAAGATTTTAGAAAACATCACGCGCCCCTCATTTTGTTCTAAACTCCAATCAAAGTTACTACAAAAAGAGTTTTTTCTGTTAGCTTTTACGCGTCTAGTAAAGTTGAAACGAACGTATCCCGATTCAGTTACCACAGCAGCCGTCCGGCGGCGCGTCGAGCGACGCCGGGCGAGTCGTTGTGAGTGAGGGGGGTACTATTCGTGAATGCAGCGTCTATGAGCAGTTCCGTAACTGAGCTAATCTAATAACGTTGGTTACGACATGACTGAAATGCCTACGTGCATTCTTCTAAGCGTCATTGGGTGCGTTAACTAAAGACTCGGAGTCATGACTCGAGTCACTCCTTGCACTAAACGCGCCACGCGCACTTGCGGTGCTCGTGACTGAATTTCAACTTTAGAACTCGGTCCTCGCACTTGGGGCTCGTGGAGCCAGAAAGTTCTCCTTCCGACGGACAGGCGTAGTTACGTTTCCCGACCCGACGTCCGCCGGATGTCAGCCATCTTGCGATTCTGCGGTTTTTTTATTGGATTACATTTCCCAGTTCATCTGGAATTTTTCGGTGGACTTGATGGCACAGGTGCGGAAGTCGAGCTCGGCACCCTATGCGATTTATATTAGCGGCGAGATGTTTTGGTGGCGCCCTCCTATGGTTCCTCCTTGTGACGTCATTACCTTGGGAACAACAAGTTCGATGGTGTTTGTAAATAGCATGGTGAAAGCTTGAAATCATTGCGCTCTTAAAGGAACACTGCCAACACCGTCAAAATTAAAGTTCTTTCATTGCTCTTATTTCCGTCGATGATAAATTCTTTTCTGACGTCATAATCAGTGTTCGGCCAATCGTGGAAGGCCGACCACACCGACGCTTTCGGTCGCGCACGTCGCCAATAAAGATGTCATCCCGCGATTAAGCCGGTTCATGTTGTTACTTTCCTTTTGTGCCCACGAGTGCCCCATGCGTGCAAGCACGTGCAGCGTGAGCGTAAAGATAGCTTTGGCAAGCTTAAAATTGCGCGGGCTTTCCCGCATGAGCAGAGTACATGGTTGTGGCCAGTCGCCTTGCATATGGTGTGCATGAAGTGGAGGTGTGACACGATCGTGCTTGTGAAAGGTGACTCAGTGAGTCAGCATGTGGTGGCTCATAGCGGGGCGGAGAGCCATAAATAAGTGGAGAGCAGCATCATCCTGCACTACGCGGGACAAAAACAAGAAAAAACTATTTCTTCCACTTTTCTAAAACAAAAAAATAAGTATACAGCCATTTTACGCTTACGCCCCGACCAAATGTGGCCGTATACTTCGCTTCAACTTAAGTGCAGACGCAGGCGACGCCTCTAGCTGATGGGACCAATCAGCTAACGTCAAAAAAGCGCCATCATTGCGTTCGTCAAGTTTCTGTACGTGTTCTATTATCGCTGAGAAAATCGTAAAAAGAAAAGGCCCAGTGACTTAAGCTTTTGACGCTGCTTGATTGGTCCCATTAGTTCGTAGCGTCTGCTGGCTCAGGTCTTATGCTGAGACGAAGTATGGTGGTCCTAACCAGATGTCAAAGTTTCAGAACTATCCATCATCTCAGGCAAATTTATCGGTAAGTTTCTGAAAATTTCAATGGAAAACTAAGGCCCTTTTTTGCCCGTTTTCGGTAACTCGCGCCCTTCACCTGCATGTATTATAAGAGGAGGAACCGGTCGATGAGTGGGCTAGGGCACACCTAGAACCACTAAATGAGCTGCGCTTAGAGTGTTGGCACTCCGTTCCCCAACATTGTTGTGGGCACCGGCATTTTGGCTCGCATGAAGAGCAGACGCGACTGCCGATCGTCATGATTCAGTAGTGCGACTTCTTCGGCATTAGATTCCGTGTTAGGTAGGACATGTAATATTGTTTTACTCTTTCGCGAACTGTTTAAACATTTGTGGATGGCGGAAAAGTGTTTCCTTTGATTTCAGATAAAGCTTCAGATAACTGGCAACCATGCTTTTAAGACACAATGTGGTCAATTGTCGTTACTCTGAAGTTTTGCTTATTTAGTGGCACTAAGCACACCAGCTCGAACCACGTGAAGCGGAAGCATACAGACGCGCGCTTTTGCTTGAGTGGTAACATCTCAGCCATTGTTCTGCCCTATTGTTTTTTTACGCATTTTGAAGTGTGCGCAGTCCGGTGTCAGTAAGCTCGAGCGCGTAGCTTTCACTAATGCATAGACGCCATTTTACCGCACAAGTCACGCACCGAGTGCGCCAGAGCGTCACGCGCTGGCACATTCTGGGCAACAATGAATGTCTTTATCCTGAGACAGACAGACATGTAGGTACCCCAGATTCAATAAACCTTTTGGAAGATATGCTGTTCCCCCAGCGTCTGCTTTACGAATTATGACGTTCAGATGTACGGCACGGGAAATTATCCAAGAAGTGGAGACGATGTTGACAGTGGTTTAATAGTCCGCGATTTGGGAACGCAGAGAAGGCGGAAGGAAAACGAAACAGATTTTGTGATGACCTTATTTTCCCTTGGCTTAACATTTGCGTGTGTTCTGAGCTTTTCCCGATTAGTAAGAATAATTCGTGCCGCTACGAGGATATACGAAGCGTTCGAGCCGGCACGATTGTACATCGAACAGCCCCACAATTTACCTCGTTGAAAGATCTCCTGGGATTTTACGGAAAGGACTATCCCCAACCTTGCCCGTTTCGATTTGGATGAGCATCGTACCGGCATGCGGCCGTGCATCACTACTGCGTGGTGCACGTTAAAGACCCCAGGCTAGCAGCTGTACCGCACTGGCTAAATTGCTCATCTACATTTTGAACCATGGTTAAAAGCGCTAAAAAGACGAAGAGAAGAGATAAGACAAACACGAGCGCTACTCACAACTGTACTTGAAAAGGAAGATAGAAGTACTTACACAGTATATATAGAGGGTGTCCCCAAAAAACAATTTAGACGGTTTTTTAACCCCAAAAAGTAAACAATCACCGAACGCTCATTCTCCGCCCAAAGGAGCGCTAGAGTTCCGAACAAGATACCAAAGTTTGAGCACGAACTTTATATCTTATCCAAACATTGTGAGTGATTTTCTGACAATTTCACTGGGTAAATGGCAGCCTACGGGACTCTCGAATACATGGAGCTCCATGGCGCCAAAAACCGAAAACGAACAAATATGAGCCTAATTTTCCCATTGAAATTTCCAGAAAATCACCTATAACTTTCGAATGACTTTGCCATCTGGTTCCAACCTCTAGTGCTACCTTTGGCCAGACCAAAACCGTTGGGTGATGTGCAATTTATTTTCGTGGTGAAAAAACAAACAAACAAAAGGAGCTGTCTATTCTTTTAGTGTAACCTTGTATATATTTACACTCCCATCGTCACATAGGCTGCGCATGCGGCGGAATACACGCCCTCCAAACCACTTCCATAAATTTGTAAAAAAACAAAAAAAAACGTATGTAGATCGGCATTATACAATGCAATCGACGTGTCGCTTCGGTGACACTAAGGTTCTAGGGAGAAGCAAGAATCAAAGAGCACATGAACTGTAAGAGGCGTGCTTTATCAGGAGGAGAGGGCCCCAATGCGTCAGCGACACAATTTATCGAAACGGGTTGAAGAGCGTGTATCCTGGCGCAAGCGTAGCCTATGTGACGGTAGGTGTATCAATATGTGTATATATAATAATAGTAATAATTATAATAATAGGTTTATTTCGAACAATGAGGTACAGTGTTGGCGAGTGCTTGGGCAAAAAGCTGTTAAAACCGCTTTACTGGTCCCCAGCCCCAGAGTTCAGCAGCAGAAAAAGAAAAGTTCACAGAAAAATCATTCGATTCATC
The DNA here is from genome assembly GCA_037355805.1 of Ixodes ricinus. Classification (NCBI taxonomy): domain Eukaryota; kingdom Metazoa; phylum Arthropoda; class Arachnida; order Ixodida; family Ixodidae; genus Ixodes; species Ixodes ricinus. Next base: position 12,457 of record JAZHYW010025174.1, on the reverse strand, counting down.
AACAAGATGTTCAAAACAGAAAAGTCACAGTAGCAATAGTATAGATATAACTAAAATGAACATATAAACATGGCACTCACTTTTGATGGGTTTGGCTAAGAATTATTATGTTGCATAGGTTATCTGCAGATATGTTTTCAAGCTCGATGTGTTGCGCACAAAAATAGTTGAGGGTGGTTTGGAGAGTGAACGCCGCGGTTTGAAGGCCGTAATTAGTTCTCAAAAATGGGACTTCCCATGGTTCTGTGAATCTCGTTGGATATGCATATACTTTTACTTTTAAGTCAGCTAAACTCACAATATGTCGTACATTCATACTCATTTCAGCTTTGTAATCACACATAGGCGATATCGACACAAGTTAAAATTTTTATACATCTATCTGGCTAAATAATTTTTCCGTTGGAAAATCCGGAAAGTATTGCAAATGCTTCGTAGTATCTTTTTTGTAATAAAAATATATTTTGTAGATTTGTATGAGTTGTTGTTCCCCAAATTAAAGTGCCGCAATTAATTTGTGAGTAAAATGGCGAGTTATATATTAGCAACCTTATTCTATAAGGAAAAACATGTTTGTGACGATACGTCAGGCCAACAATGCTAGACAGTTTTGATGTAACATAATTTACATAAGCATCCCATGACATGTTCTCTGAAAAAAGACACCCAAAGTTTTAAATACTGGTACCACTTTTTTTTTAGAAGAATTGAACATAATATTCTTGTCCATGTTAAAAATTTACTCTTCGGGCAAAACATAACAGCCTTGGTCTTATTCACATTTATTGTTTAATCCATTATACCTACTCCATGTATTACTTCTCTAGCTTGACGTTTGTGTTTTCAATGAGTTCTGGGGGGATATCTCCACGAAACAGCATGCTCGTGTCGTCTGCGTAGATGATACATTTCGTTAAATTGCTTATATTTGTGATATCATTTATATAATGATTAAATAGAAAAGGACCCACAATGCTTCCTTGAGGAACGCCTGATTTAATTGGCTTTACATCGGACACTTGACCAGTGATGTCTTCCTACTGCTGGCGAAAAGACAACTATGATTGAATAAGAAGCGAAACCTGACCTCAATTACCATATATTTTGAGTTTTTTTTTTTAATTGGAAGGTTGTGATCGCGAAAATCAAAAGCCTTTGTGAAGTCAATGAATAAGCCAAGAATTAGTTTCTTATTTTCAAAACCATTAAGAATGTATTGTTTTTGAGTGAGAAGAGCGAGTTCAGTACATCTTTCTTTGCGGAAACCGAACTGAGATGGGGTGATAAAGTTATGACTATCTGCAAATATTGTCATTCGAAAGAGCAGCATTTTTTCTAGATCTTTAGTGAACACTGGCAAAATTGAAATTGGTCTATAATTACCAAAATTGTTTCTATTGCCCTTTTTATATATGACTGATACTCTTACGAACTGCATTCATTTTGGGAATATGCCGTTTTGAAAGCAAAAATTAAGATATCCGTCAGACAAGCGGAGATAAGATCAATGACGTGTTTGACGGGCTTTATCTGTACACCGTCGGGGTCACAGCTTTTACTGTTATTTAATGATTGAAATGTAGATATTACCTCTGTGTCAGTAACCGGGGTAAGAAAGAACGACGAAGAATTTCTAAATGGTATATACTTGCAGGCATCGTCCTCGGGAATTTCATCACTTAAGTTGACAAAATATTCATTGAACTTGTTCGCCAGTTCCTTTACGGCTAGCTGCTGACCATTGTAGGTAACATTTTCCAAGTGCTTTGGACCGTCCATACATTTCAACACAGAATTAAGCTTTTTTCTATATCATATCGGTTCTATTTCCACATGCTATGAAAGAAGTCACAAAAATATTTTGATCTAGTATTACGGAGTTCTTCATTTAATTGGTTTCGATAACGTTTAAATGCACTAGGTTTAGCGATATATTTCGTTTTTAAGAATTTTTGATAAAGCTTGTTTTTTTGTTCTTATCTTCGCTAGTAATTCTTTTGTAATCCATGGTTTACAAGCTTTTCTGGATAAAGTTATTGTTTTCTATGGAAAACAATCTGACATAGGGCTTTTGAAATATGCTCAAGAACATAATATAAACTTCTTCTGCGTCTGTCTCGAGAAGAACATCGCTTCCAATCAAAATGGGATAGTTTTTGTCTAAAATCGTTTAGACTGTCCGGCGTAATACTCTGATACGTTGGCAGCCGTGACTGTTTAATTGGTCTCGTAGTATTCGTTGTTTTATACACAAGAACATACCTAAATGATCACTGATGTGAGTAACTACCACGCCGGATCTAGTATCTGACTCGTCGAAATTCGTAATAAAAAGTCAAGTAAAGTCGATGACTCGGCAGTGATCCTTGTAGCCAAAGAGATTACGTTCATGCATCCGCATGCTTTAAGCTTCTATCTTCTTTTTTCATATACAGATATGAGTAGCGCCCGTGTTTGTCTCCTCTGTTGTGTCAGTCTTTTTAGCGCTTTTACCCATAATTCAAAACGTTCATCACCAACTAGCCCAACAAGTACTTTTATGCTTATCTACCGCTAAGACACCAGACGCCCATTTAGGCTGACTAACTTCCGGCTGTGTAAACATACACACAACATTATGATTAATCATGTTAATATTAATATTATTACTATTATTAGTATTATTATTACTATTATTTTTAGAATGTCCATCGGCCGCCATTCTGCCATAAAAAAATTCAGAATATTGATAATGACTTTTGAATATGATAACGGTTCGTTCTGAAACGTTCGCATCTCGTTTGGACCACTAGGGCTACTTTTGGGCGGAGAATGAGTGTTCGGTAACCCAAAGTTTTTTTTTAACGTTTTGTACATTGAGGTGTTTCACAAGCCAAAAAAGCTTCACTGTTGCCTGTCTTCATTGGGTCGAGCTCGACGTGCCTTGTTCCCTTTCGTAATGGCTAACAAGCAACGACAAAAACACTGTTTCGCCCTAGTCTGCAACGCCGGGTATCTATCTGTTTTCATGGTTATGAGGCAAAAAGGCCACGTTGTTTCCTGTTCCGAAAAAGCTCGAAATATTCCGAATGTGGGAGCGGACAATACCTGGCTCGGACCAATGCCTTGAAACAAGCTCTGCAGTATGCGAGCGGAATAGCGGAATGAAGACAGGGAAAAGAAAAGTAAGTTAAAGCTATTTGAGTTGCCTGCATTGATGAAACATGTGATAACGTGAACTATCCTCGTAAAAGCAATGTACGATAAATAAAGCGACTACTTTGAATACCCATTCGCACTTAAATGGCTGGTCTTGTAGTTTCTGAGGAGCTTAATGGGGCTTGCACAATGGGACGATGGGTACCAAGGGGCGACAAAACCACTGTTTCGTTCCATTTTGCAGAACATGGGTATGCAACCTCAAGACTTGCAGGCAGAAAGGCGACGTTGTTTGGTGTCCCGAAAAAATTGGAAAGATTCCGAACATTGAAGCGCACAATGCACGGTGCAGACAAATGCTTAGAAACAAAGGTCAGCAGTAAGCGAGCTGCAATTCGAAGAAAGGATCATTATGCGGCACTTTGCGATTGTGACCAACGGTGAAGACATCCTCTTTTTCTTTAGTGTTCTACAGTGCGGCGGAGTTCCGTTGCGGCTCTGTTGCGGGCATTTCGACGCTGACTCAGCGTGATGAGCAGCCTTGCTATTTTCTCACGCTGGACGAAGCGAGCGGTTGTGACACCTTCCCTTCAAGCCCACCATACCTTGCTTACAATCGTCTACAGACCTTTCCGAAAAAGGGCTCCTGGCCGGTTCCATTTTCAGCCTTCGTGCGTATGACCCTTGATTTCCTCGATTTCTGAGGCGACGAACATGCGCGTGCTAGGCTGAGGAGATCGCACGCTGGGCTGAGCACTTATATATATTGAAATCGTCTGTAGTAGAATGAAAACGGTAGAAATTAGCTTCAGTCCTCCGTTGTCCCGCCTCCAACATAAGCTCCATATTTTTGTAAATGTCTCGGCATCTCTTGCGCCTCGCGCGTGCACGCGCATTCAAAGCACGGCGGCAGGCAGCGAGAGCGCGCTGGAGGCGTCCGAACGAGACGCTCCGCCGTTTTCGCAATTGAGCGAGTTATGTCATTCCGTTTATTTTAGTGCGTGTGCATTGTTAGCGAAGAAGGCTGCACGCTTTAAGGGGCCACGGAAACGAAATGACGTGAGCGCGAGCTCTCTACCTCTCGCTCAGAAAGTCGGTCAGCGAGAAGCGCAATGCGTATGGCGCTCGTGACGTCATTAGTCCCTGATCGACCAAGGGTGCTGCAGTTGCGAGCGCTGCCACTTGGTGGTTTGTTCGCCCTATGGACTATCGTGCGGACAAGCATGGCGCCCCGACTGGTGCCCCATGAGTGCGAGCACGTGCAGCTTGCGCTTGAGTACAGCTTTGGCATGCATGAAACTGCACAGGCTTGTCCGCATGAGCAGAGATGTGACGACAGCTAGTGGCCTTGCTTGCAATCGTCTATACATATTTTGATACTAACGTCATTCGTGGCCTTGCCGGTAGTTTATGTGCCACGATCGCTCGGTACACCGTGTTTGTTTCACATGGCAGTAGTAGCAGGTTGTGGGAACCGATAAGTAGAAATACCCGTCACTACCCTGCAATGGGGGACACCTGCAAACTAAATATATAGGGGGTGTTTAGTGGGCGTCATATTTAAAGGCGCTGTTTAGAGCGCATGCACAGAACAAGCTCACTTTAAGAGGCTGCTATTACCGGCAATCATGATGGTGTTTAATATACGTTGAAAAAAATTTGTAGAAGCTCGCCATCATCACGCGCTCAGCAGTTGCGCCCACAGCTATGGCCGGCAATGAATGCTGTCTCTAAGGTATTCACTGGGTACCATATTTGAGCGGGCTACTCAGAGCGCATCCGGCGCTGGTGGCGGGGGGAGGGGGGGGAGGGGTGGGGCGAGTGGTATTTGCTGGACTGCAAATGTCCCACAATCCTCAGAACAAGCTCATACCTAGCGTCTACGAAAAACGGCGATATTTATGGTGTGGATTGCACGCAAGAATTTAACATATGCAACGTGGTAAATGCATCAGCGTTCTCCGCCAAGTGACATTCAGGACTAAGTAATTCTAAGTAATTTAACGAGCGAGTCACTCTGCCGCCAACTGGTGCTGATTTTTAGGAACTCATGACGTGGCGGCATTCAAACGAAGCTTCACAGAGCGACACCAGACGCAACTGTGATATCCGTTAATTTGTTTTAATATCACTTTTCTTGAATTTTCTGCTGGCAGCCAAGAAACACTAGCCTAGGCTTGTGTTTCTTGGCTGCCGGCACAACATAGGACGAGGAGGAGGTTTCCACACCGTCCGGTAAAATATGACGCACTGGTATTTAATGACTCTCTCCGTGCCCGCTGGGTTGCCCCAACCACAAAAAATGTGGAAACAGCAAGAAAGGTAGACGCTTAAACAGGATTGCAGGGACCGTTTAAAATACTTTTGAAAGTTAAACTATGTTGATTATGGACTTGGGATTCACGTAACACAAAAATAACACTTGCCGACTCTTATGTCGTAGCCGTCGCCAGGAACTGCAAAGTGGGAGGCGTTTTTAATTTCCTTATTGCAGAAACATAACCATGGTGCATCCGGGAACAAAGCAGTGTGTTTTCGGGGCAATCATTCTAAGAAGACCACCACAATCGAGCACTTCTAGCGACAGAAACGAGCGCTTCCTGGCGTGGCGTCTGCAACTGGCATCTGGATGGATGGATGGATGGATGGATGAATACGGCTGAGCCCTTTGGATCGGGCGGTAGCTTACGCCACCTAGCCAATTTGTCTTACCATTTAAGCTTACAATATTTAAATGTGAAAACTATATACACTCTGCACTGAACAGAAAGTGAGGCTATAAACCCCCCTTGCCATCAGTTAATAAGAAAATACCTAGTTTTCTCGTGCTTTCTGCCACCATTCACTTAATCTTTGCTTGGTAATCTCTACTGTCTTGTAATCCACTTTTCCTTCGCTGTCTCTAAAACCCAATGACTTTATTAAATCTATGTTGTCTTCGGTAGGCATAGGGTGAAGCCCTTTACAGTAGAGTATCAAGTGCTCAGCCGTCTCGTCCACCTCTCCACAAGCAGCGCACACTGTATCCATTTCCTGGTACTTCGCTCTGTATGTTCTGGTTCGCAAAACACCTGTCCTTGCCTCAAACAACAATGAGCTTCCCCTAGAGTAAGTAAGTGCGCCACCTATCGTCTTCATGACACACTAGTGTGCCGCCGCACACGAAGCAAGCTGCGCGATTCTGACACCTCCCGTACCAGCCACCATAGTCATAATCGTGTTTCTACAGCAGAGGCAGGCACCTCTGTCAGTCCGAGGAGCTGACGCGAAGCGGAGACGAAACGAGGTAAGGACTGCCAGTTGATCGTTGCGTGAAAGATACAATTAAAATTGCGCCTGCTCAATTTATGACATCACAGCTCGAACAAAGAATGGCATTTGGCGGCTGCGAGTGACTGCATGTTCGATTTTTTTCCCGTTTAGTGTCATTTTGAGGACAAGTGATGGTCATAGTATCACAAACGACGGATGATGAGGCGGCAAATAACTGGTCGAACAAAACGTTTATTGGGGCGAACTTGTGCCCTAAACAAAATAGAAGGTTAGCGTCGCAGGCGTCGATGGCATCGTAACAGCAGGATCGAACGCTGGGGCAAGACTGACTCCGGCTCGCCACGCGGAGCCCCTTGTGTACACGTGTGGGGTTCTGGAACAATGGGCGCAGAATGTCCGGCGCGCAGAACATTCTAACCTGGAATAAGCAACAGGGTTCTCGAATTTAAAAGAACGCGAAATTTCAAGACACAACAAAATGGTGTATTCATGTCCAGGCATCCAATCTCGGCTCTTTGGGCGGGAGCCAAGCACGATAACCATTCGGCCACGGCGCGCGCCTACTTGGCTAGCTGCGCGTGCAGCATTACTCCACCTTTTAGAAGAGCATCGCCCCGATGCAATATAAAACAAAACAAAGCAAATAAAAAGAATGGTAAACTAAAGAGTCATTTGGGAATACATAAAAGTCCACAGTCCTATCGAGCGTAGAATCGCTTGAGTCGAACGACATGAACCACCTCGCGTCGCGGTTGGCGTCGTGATGATGCATCACTTCGTAGTTGAGATATCCCAGGTGTTGAAGGACCTTGTATGGTGCTAAGTAGCGCTTTAAAAGCTTCTCGCTGAGGCCATGATGTTGTATCAGTGTCCACACCCCACCCGGTCTCCCGGCTGGCTGTGAACGTCCAGATGACGAAGGCTGTAGCGGTCAGCGTCGACACGTTGCTGCTCTTCGATCCGGACTCGGGCGAGCTGGCGCACTTCTGCTCGTTGCGCAACCACCTAGATGTCGTCACTTCCGTCGCTAGCCGGCTCGTGAGGTAGCATTACGCCAAGCATCCTGGTCACTTTTCGAGCATGCAACAGCTGGAATGGTGTGACATCAGTGGTTCTTGAACCGCTGTGTTGTAGGCGAATGTTACATACGGCAGGACCTCGTCCCACGTCTCGTGTTCCACGTCGACGTACATCGACACCATGTCGGCGATGGTCTTGTTTAGGCGTTCCGTCAGCCTATTATTCGGAGGATGGTACGCTGTGGTTTGCCAGTGGTTGGGGTGGTTGAGGGGAGGAACTCTTGAATCAGCTGCGCCATGAACGATGACCCGCGATCTGAAATCTGAACTTCGGGAGCGCCGTGCCGGAGGACAATGGACTCGATTAAAAACTTGGCGGCGACTTCCACAGAAGTCCCTGAAGGAAGGGCTTTCGGTTCAGCGTATCGCGTGAGTTAATCTCTGGCAACGATTGTCCAGCGATTTTCTGACGTTGACGGCGGAGAAGGGCCAAGTAAATCTATTCCGATATGCTGGAATGGCGTGGCCCGGATAGCAATCGGATGCAGAAGGCATGACAGCTTCATTTGTGGTTTCTTGTGTCGCTGGAACTCATGGCATGACTGGGTGTAGAGGTGAACGGTCTTCGGTAACCTCGGCCAGTAGTACTTTTCCCTAATCCTGGCAAGCGTTCTGCTGTAGCCAAGGTGCCCAACCGTCGGGTAGTCATGGCAGGTTTGGAAGATTATTTCCCGAAGACTGGAAGGTATTACCAATAGCCATTCTGGGCCGCAGGTCTTGAAGTTTTTTTAAGAGAACACCTCGTCGAAAGCCGAAGCTTGACAAGTCTGGGGAGAAAATGCGGGGGACGGCACTTTCTCGACTTTCCAGGTGCTCAATCCCAGCACGGAGTACACAGTCGTCACGTTGAAGTCCTGTCATGTCGGCTACATTGACTGTGCCGAGAAAACCTTCGTCCTCTTCCTCGTAGGTTCTGGCAGGTGGTGACACGACGGGGCTCTCGACGGACAGTCGGCGTCACTGTGTTTGCGACCGGAGTCCTTCATAATGGTCATGTCGAATTCTTACAGTAAGGGACTCCAGCGGGCGAGACGTCCAGAGGGGTCCTTTAGGTTCGCAAGCCAGCACAGCGAGTGGTGATCTATGACAACGCAGAATGAACTACCATACAAGTACAGGCGAACCTTCGTTATCACCCAGACGACAACAAGGCATTCATGTTATGTCGTTGAGTAGTTGCATTCCGCCTTAAGCAGCGTCCGACTTGCGTAAGCGATCACTTGCCCTAAACCCTCCTGCAGTTGGACCGGTATCGCGCCAAGTCTGGTATTACTTACGTCGGTGTGAATTTCCGTTTCTGCGAACTGGTCGAAATGGCCGAGGATAGGTGGTGTCTGGAGTCTCCGCTTGTGCTCGTCGAATGCCCGTTGTTGTTCTTCTCCTCATGGGAACTTCAGAGGCGACCTTTGTGAGATGCGTAAGTGGTGTAGACCGCCTGGCGAAATCTTGAACGAACCGCCGATAGTAGGCACAGACAACCAGGAATCTTGTAGCGGCCTTTTTTTCTTCGACCGCGGTGAAAATGCGGCTACGGCGTGCGTCTTCTCGGGGTCAGGGCGAATACCTTCGTTGTTCACGACGGTGGATATGTAAGAACTTCAGTTCGTCATTGGCGAAACGGCCTTTCGTCAGCTTGAGGGTAAGTCCAGCGGTCATGATGGCTTGTAGTACGGCTCGAATGCTTCCCAGGTGCTCATCAAAATGTTGTGAAGACACAACGACGTCGTCTAGGCAGACAATGCAGATCTGCCATTTCAGATCTTCTATCACAGTGTCCATCCCTATTGAAAATATTTTTACTGGAATTTCTTTCCAGTAAAACAATATTTCACTGGATTATGGGTCTTTTTTTATTTCCGGTAAAACCGGAACTTACCCGAAGTCAACGCATTTGCATGTATTCACCAGAAATTACCGGAAGTACCGGGATTGCCGCAATTCACCGGAACTTACCGTGTTTTTTATTTTAGGACGTCAACGAAAGGCAATTAGGAAGCAGCCTGTGAAACGTGGCTCGTGTATGTCTACCAGATGCTGGACAATTTGGTAATAATTAAAACAGTTAGTCCATATAGACCTGAATGTTCCATGTCTTTATTTCACAGGGTCTATACCAGCGAAACAATTTGCACAGCTGTACAGAAAAGCAATCAGACAAAATAGAAACAACCGAGTCCTTTGCCGCAAATTTTTTTTTCAAGATACGCACAATGTTGTTGGATAGATTCCTAGATGTACGGCAGTTCAACTTATGAAACCGAACGAGTGCACCACACAGACACATCACACATCAACTGTCAGTAGCACCTTTAGCGAAAACCACGAACGTGCACCTAACATCCGACGCTGTTGAGAAATCATGGGCACAGTAAGCGTGTCCCTGATGCCGTCGCCGCGGGTGCACCACGCGGGCACATACACACTGTCAGTAGCGCGCTTAGCGAAAACCCCGAACGCGCGAAACGCACCCAGCAGCTCTGGAAGATTCAGGTCGCACACAGGGAACCCGAAGCCGACACTGAGCGTCCGTTCGTGGCCGTTGCTGGTTGACGGAGAAAGAAACCGGTTTTCTTCAAAAGAAACAGCAAAAAGACCCCCTCACATTTTACCCATGAACCCAATGCGAGGGAAAGAGGGTGCACAGGGAGTGGTCCTTGATGCGTTGTAGGCACCAGAATTACACACCGAGTTCCCGGCTCGTCTCGGCTTCCCTCTCCCCTTGCATCGGCTTCCAGTGAAGTTCGGTAAACGGGAAAACGAGTCACTTGTTTCTGGTGAAATCTCCAACAAAGCCGGGGCATCTGGTAAACGAAAGTGGCTGCCGGTGACATTCCAGCGAAATCTGAAAACCCGCTGCCGATGAAGATCCAGCGAAATCTGTATTCCAGCAAATATCGCAAGACTGGTAAACTACGCTGGTTTCGGATGAAATCGGGTGAAACCTGACCAGTTTTCACCGGATGTCTCTGGAGGGTTCACCAAGGCTGTGTTCCAAATTTACTCGATCCGACTCCGGAGTAAAGGTTTCGTACCGTGGCGTTCCAAAACTTACTCGAGCTTACTCGATGACGTCAGAACTCGCGTTCCAGAAGCGGGTTGTTTACTCCGGAGTAATTACTCACGTTACCCTCCTCGATCGGTGGGTAACCTCGGATCAAGTCGAGTAAATACGTCACGTGATCTGTTCGTGGCGTCTGCTTTCTGCGGCTTTGCTCCGTTGGTTTTGGTGGCCCGGACGTTCGAAATGGAGAGAATGAGGTGCAGCATGTGTGGTTATTGCGATTTGCTGTTTTCAACGCACAAATTAACTGCACTTCATCCAGACCGTGCACCTTCCCCGGGAAGGTATACGCCTTATTATGAGCGCGCGAGCGGCAAACGGGAGCTTCTCCTTGTCCTCGGCGTTGGAGGGAATGCCATATTCTCACGTTCGAGGCTGAAAATGTTTAAACGCAGTAAGTGATAGAGCGGTGTTTTTGTTTCCTCCAGAGTGTTCGTAATGAGGGGATAACGCTACAGCAAAAAGCGATGAAGGCTTCAAGATTTGTTGTAATCATATTCGCGTCAAAAGCGAACGTAAGTTTCATAGAAAAAATGGCTGAGGGTGCGAGCCCCGAACAGTCTCGGGTTGATTCAACGTAGGGGTAAGTTTCATATCATAGCTGAGAAAGCACCCTCGCGCTGTACCACTGCACCGTGTGGAATCAATTTCTGCAAGAAATAATGGGTGCAAATTACAATGCGTGGAATATGTATGTTTGGGGCGCTCGCTGATTAATAAAACACATTTTTGATGTCTAACTGTAAGGAGTAAGTAATTTTTCATCTCAATATACAGCTCATAAGGAAGGTGAGTAAAAGGAGCTGGTGGATCCACCTCAAAAAACACCGCGTCGTCATTGATATTATCGTCTCTTCGAGTGCTTTCTTCATGATCAAAAAGAAAGTCGTGCTACTTCATTTTCTCCCATCACTGCTGTGTTTTCTTTTTGCCGTAGGTCCAAGACGAAGCCAATCCGCTGTAAGTATCCAGGTGATTATCCCGGCCGTTCCAAAATCGGGTCGCGGATCGTTTACTCGCGATGTCCGTGGTATTACCCGCTGACGTAGGAGGCGGAGTTGCTCGGGTAAGATTTGGAACATAGCCAAAATGTCCCTGGAAGTTTTGCCGGATTTTTCAGCAGGGATAACACGCTGAAAGGTTGCGGGTGCAGTACGAAGTCAAAAGGCATCACTTTAAACTCGTCCAATCCACCAGGCAGGACGAAGGCCGTCTTCTCGCGGTCTCGCTCGTAGACTTCGATCGGCTGCGCCATGGTGTGGCGCAGCCAATCACCTGGACCGGCTGCGCCACATCCGATATTTTTCGTCCATCGACGAAAAATATCGGGGTGTAGCGCAGTCGGCTATGGTGTCGTCCACTCGGGGCAGCGGGTAGGTGGCCTTTTGTCCGGCGTTTATTCGACGATAGTGTACGCAGAACGTCAGAGTCCCATCCCTCTTCTTTACCAGTAAGACTGGCGACGCAAAGCGGACTACTTGAAGGCTGGATGGTATCGTCATTGAGAATTTCTTGTACTTGTTCTTGGATTACCGCCCTTTTTTCTGAGGAAACTCGGTACGGCGATTGGTGCTGGGGTGCGCTCATCGTCACTAACAATGCCGTCTATCCTACCGTTGTTTCTCGCACTCTTGAGGGGAAGTGACAAAGCCACTCCGTGAACTAGCCGAGGAGGTCAGACAGGCGACCTCGTTCTGTAACAGGAAGCTTCGGATCGATGTCCAGTTCCGACGGTGGCGTTCTCTGGCGCTGCGTTGAAGATTCTTGCGAGAGAGCAGTGATAGCGGCTGAGTCCTGAAGTTCCTTGATGTGGCCCATGGGGTTCCCTTTAGTATTGTGCTATGGCTCTTGTCGGACGTTTGTAACGAGGAATGTGGTGCGCCCGTCTCGTAGCTCCGTTGCACCC
>JAZHYW010025173.1:0-17264 GCA_037355805.1 Ixodes ricinus | reverse complement strand
GTAGTATTGCTTGCTAAAGTTACAATTTCTCTGGAAGCATCTGCCTGCGAGCTTTGTGTCAAGTTTTTTGAAAAAAAAACTATTGCTTATCACCCTTTTAATATTGATAAATCAGCCGCTTTCAGTGTGAACTTGCTATTTTGTTTTTTACATTCCAGCCATAATCCGGTCCCACATCTTCACACTGTTGCATGAATGCGCTTTATGTGTCTCGGGGTTGTTTTGACCGAGGAAAATCAGCAGAACCCATCCTTTGGGAATGATTATCTACGTTAATGCGAATAGCATCAAACGGTGCGGAGTTATGCGCGTTCGTCAGGTGGCCGGCACACTCTAGATACGCCAGCCCACTCTTGAGGCGATTCTAAATTTGTTGACACTTTCACAGCCCTGCGCACGATCTCCGCAGCCCAGCACGTGCGTTTGTGTCACTTAGAAGGCGAGCAAAGCACGCGCCATACGCACAAACACTCAAAATGGTACCGACCAGACTTTCTGGCGTCTCAGCTAGTCTCAACCAACGGTACTCTAAACGGTTGTTTATATCTTTACTCATAGGACGCGCCTTACAGCGCTGTCACAGCTACCGGTGAGCGCAGCGTTCCATGCACGAGGGCTCATTCCGCCTCGTGAGGGTGAGCACGGCTGCTACATCACCCTCTCCCGAGCGCGGGAGAGGGTGAGCTAGGGGCAGTGCTGAGCCTCACGAGAGCGGAATGAGCCCTCGTGCATGGAACGCGCGATGGTAAAGATATAAACAGGTGTTTAGAGTGCCTTGAATGACTGCCTTCATAGCTCTGTGGTTAGCGCGTCTGCCTGCTGATCAAAGGGTCAACGGTTCGAATCCCGCCGGCGCCGGTCTTTTTTATTTATTTATCGACCCGCGGCGTAAGAGGTTAGATAGCCAGATAGATAGATAGATAGATAGATAGATAATATAGATGAGTCCAAAGAATATTTGCAGACAGCAATAAAAGAAACGCACGCACTCGCAATGAGATATTTAGCGCGGCGAAACTTCCCGGAGTCGAGACTCGTTAATTATTCATAGTTCCACTGAGCATCGTCATCGTCATGTAAAGGTTTCAATTGCACTTCTTTTACGGTAATATTATAACTTCTAAACTTGCGTTCGGAGCGCCGACCAAACTTTATGCACCGCGCACTGCGAGAGGGCACGAAAATCTGCGTCATAACGGTGATGCGGTGATATATTGGCGATATTAAATGTTGAAATGTAAATTGGCATAAGCGCTCGTAATGACATAGCATATTTTCGCATGAGTAAGCGTTCATGCAAGACATGGTTCATTAACCACATCGCATTTGGCGACAAATCTGCCAGCGAAAGAGTCTGCGAATAAGAGGCGGCATCGAAGGCGCCTGACTCTGGGGTATATCTGTTTCGCTTGAGTGACGAGCAATGACGCTAAGGCAAAAGCCTTTCCTGCCTTTCACTTCCTGAGCATCGATGGGAGGCGTGACATCGTATTGCTGTCGTCACATAGTTGTGGTCACCGTTCTCGCGGCAATCGCGTTACGGCAAATCTGTTCCGACTCGCATCGACGTCGTATATTCGCGTCGCTGCGATAGCAGCGACTGCATCGACAATCGGTTTCGGCATTTCAGCGGCGACGCCATGTTTGTCTTATTATATAGCGCTTCATGTCATTGCGACGTTTTGAAAACCAATAAATTGAGCCTTTGCTGAAGTGATATCGTGTCACGTGACATAAATTATTGCGCTTGCGGGAATGACGTCATGTCATCCGCATAGGCGTGGGATTATCAGGCGTTGCATGGATATGTATATTTATACGCATTCTGGTCCCCCGTCATTATGATCGTCCAGCTTCACTAATGCACTGACGAATTTGCCACTTTTTTCATGTCGGGAGTGTGGTTAGTTCTGGAGGTGATTTTCTAATACAGATCGATTTCAAGAAATCTCCAGTTTCGCTTGGCAGATGGTGTGTAGCGAGCGATTAATTTTGCAAATGGCCGTCGTAATTGCTGACACAGAGCAGACTCCCCATTCTGTTTTGTAGGAGGCGTTTTACGCTGTCTCTGTATATACGGCAAGGTCTCAATTATCGCCGGTGGGCACTACACTAGCCGCGATTTGCACTCGCTTGCGTTGAGGTTTATAAGTATGTACCCCAGAATCTCGACGTTACGCAAGATTGCGGGACGCTATTCTCGAAATTAAGGTCTTCTGGCGAGATGGCGCCGTCATCGACCCGGAGTGTCCGGCTGATTTTTTACAGTACCTTGCTCCAACCTAGAGTCATTCGCAAGCTGAGACCACGTGAACTCACAATACCGAGTCTTTGTACGGGAACGATTAAACTTTCTAGACGAAGGCTGAGGGAAGTTCAGTTGCTTTTGCATTATGAATCACGAGGACTAACAGAAACTCCAAGACGGGCGTTTCCAAGTTACATTTGTCGAGAATATCGAGAAGTTCGAAAAGTATCGCCTTGGGCCATCCACGAATTCCAAGATTAAGCCTAATCGCTGCATTTTTACAGAGCCGCTATACTGTTAATTTTAATATATGCATTTCGGAACTTAGCATCACAGTCTGATAAAATTTGCCATCCAAACCAGTAGCTGTCTCTGTCCTAATTTGCGATTGCTCCGGCAAATATCAAGAGTGCGACAGCAACGGTAGCGAAGCACTTCTTTGCTATTTATTCTCTCTTATTTTGGCTATTTTATTCACTATTGAACACTTCAAGAAATTGTAGGAGCGGTCTCCATCACAGGAAAATTTGCATTATGAGTTTCCGTGGAATGACTGAATAAGCTGCGACTCGTCTTATTCGTCTTGGCACACATCGGTGGTAGTTTTTAATGGACCCGAAGAGCACCGCATGACCGCACCAAAATTGACTCGTCAATTCAGTGGACTGGTAATGAGCTCGTCTGACATTGTTAGCATCGTCACTCTAGGCGTCGTTCTGTTGTACAAGAGGTTCGCTGGCGTTCGCCTTGACTATGTGGTTAGAAGCACGAAATACTACAACGAGTCGCTTCAAGTCATCAAGACAGGCGGCCATTCATTCAGTTTGTTGGGGCCGCTGAATAAACTAACGTCTAGTGGTCAAGGAGAACACCTTTGTTGTTCACGACGTGGCCAAGGAACGTTAGTTTATCAAGGTGAACCGACATTTTGTAGGCTTGAATGAATGGCCGCCTGTCTTGATGACTTGAAGCACGACTCGTTGTCGTTGTAGTATTTCGTCGAACTTTAGTGAAAATACAACCACATAGTCAAGGCAGACGTAGCAGACCTGCTATTTCAGACCTGACAGAACGGTATTCATGACACGCTGGAAGGTGACTTGTGCTGTACAATGTCCGAACGACATTACTTTGAGCTCGTACAGTCCGTTTGGATTGACGAAGTCAGTTTTATTGCGGTCGCGTTCGTCGTGTTCACTATGCGAGTACCAACTCTTCGGGTCCATTGGACAAAAACTACCCTGGAAGTGGCGCAGTTGGCCTAACGTATCGTCAATGCGGGGGACGGATAGACGCTCTTCTTAGTCGCAGCGTTCAGTCGACGATATTCCACAGAAAACTTCATGGCTCTCGCCGTGTGACTGGGGACGCCCACGGACCTCTTGAGTGTTCAATAGTGTCGCCAAATACAGAGAGGGCCTCGTAGTAAGGAATAATGAGGTGCTTCGCTACCGTTGCTTGTCGCACTCTTGATGTTGTTGCCGAACAGTCACCAAATTAGGACAGAAGGTCAAGCAGCCGTACTGGTTTAGTGGCTGGAAACATCGGGCCGATGCTAAGTTCGGGGCGCCATCTCTCGTGCTGATATGAAGGCGGCTCTAACGAAAATGCAGCGATTGAGGCTTTGTCCTTGGAGTTCGTGGATGTGGCCCAAGGCGATACCTTTCGGAAGAAGCTGCGACTCTTCTCGACAAATGTTAACCAGGACTATAGAGCGCCCATCTTGAATTTCTGTTAGTCCTCGTACGACACCGATTCCTCTTTCTAAAAGCAACTGGAGACTTCCTCGAGCTGAACTTCGCCACAGAAAGTTTAATCGTTCCCGTACAAAAAGACTCGACTGCGACGGTGAGTTCACGTGGTTTCCAGGGACTCGGACTGCGAATGACGTTGCTCTGGGTTCTCTCGGTGGCGGAGCAGGTTGCTGTAGAGTCAGCCGGTTTGCTCCGAGGTCGATGACGGCGCCATCCTCGCAGAGAACCTTAATTTCGAGAATAACGTCCCTCGCACAGTCTTGCATAACGTCGAAATTCACAGGGCACGCCTCACCGTGAATCTCAACGCAAGCAGTGCAAATCGCGGCTAGTGTGATGAGGTGCCCACCGGCGGTTCGTAATTGAGGCCTTGCCACGGCGTTGTCACTCACAGAAGACGGCGTAAACGCCTCCCCATCAAGACAGAATAGTCTGCTTCTGTGTCAACGAGTGCCGACGGCCGCAGTCGTCTCTGGTCAGGTTGAGGTTGTTTGGCACCATTGCAGAAGTGTCGCTCCGCTGCACACCATCTGCCAAGCGGGAGGCCTCCGGCCTTTTTGGAGGCTCTTAACGTCGTCGGTCTGCAGCAAATCACCTCCAGGGCTAACCGCACTTGGTTTTCCCGACATGAAAAGTGCAACAGGTTCTCTCGACGGGGTCGGTGCATTGGTGAAGCTGGACGTCATGGCGACGGGGACCAGGATGCGTATAAGCAAACCATATCCCGTACAGCACCTGTCCACGCCCACTTGTCACGTGACATGACGTCATTTCCACCAACGCAGCTTGGTATGTCACGTGACACGATGTCACTTCCGCTTTAAAACGAAACCAGTTGTTTTATTGGTTTTCAAAATGTCACGTGACATGAAGTCACTAGCGCCCCTGTAGTAAGACAAACATGGCGCCCGCCGCCTGAAATACAAAGCCTACACGGTCGATGCAGTCGCTGCTGAATCCTATCACGCTTGAAACGCGAAGTGTACGGCGTCGATGCAGTCGGGGCTGAGACGCCATGAACGCGGTGCCGCGAGGGGCTGAACACTTGGTGACGCAACTATGTGACGACAGCAGCATGCGATGTCTCCCATCGTGCTTCAGGAGTGCGTAAAAGGCACGAAGTACTTTTTGCCTTAGCGTTCATTACTCGTCACTTGATAAAAGCGAAGCAGGTATACTACCAACGCCTACCCCATGGTTTCCAAAGTCGAGCCTTTTCTCGATGCCGCCGCTGGTGTAGACTCTATTTTCGCTGAGCAGGTTCGTCGCCGATGCGGTGGTTGTGAACCATGTCTTGCATGAACGCTTGCACTTCTCGATACGAAAATATGCTATGTCGTTACGAGCGCTTATGCTGACCCACATGCTCAATTTGAAGTATTTCCAGCATTTTTATTATCGCCCGTATGCTGTCACCGCATCACCGTTACTCAGGGCGACGCAGGTTTTCGTGCTTGCCTTTCTGCGGTGCCGCGGTGCGACCCAAAACAATTGTTGCAATGTCTACAACTGGTCGGCGCTCGAACCGCAAGTTCGGAACGTGGTACAGGGATTATAATATTACCGTAAAAAAAGTGCAATTGAAGAACCTTTTATTATCGAGGTACGCCGATGATGATGACGATGCTCAGTGGAACTATGAAGATAATTAACGAGAGTGCATATTTCGACTCGGGAAGTTTTTTTTTCGCCACCTTAAATATCTCATTGCAGTGCAGTGCTGGTTTCAAAGATTGTTATTTCCTCAGTCCCTTTAAAACAACCGAGGCCTTTATATGAACGCATTCATGCAAAAAATTAACAGTGTGAAGATGTGGGACCAGTATGGCTTTGAGATGTAAAGCAAAATGGCAAGTTCACACTGAAAAGCAACAGTTTACATCAATATTAAAAGAAGATGACGAATATAAACAATAGTTTTTTCAAAAAAACTGCGACAAAGCAAACGGGCAGGTCGCCTCAAACGTATAAGTTAGAAGAAAGTTGTAACTTTAGCAGCTACCATAGCTCATTCATCTAAAAGCGGGTTTACACACTTAGAACTGCTAACGACCAGCGTGGCTGACCAGTCATACAGTCAGAAGAGGCTTAAAGCGGTTTCAAGCAATTCCTGTTTTAAGCAGTTGCATGATGTGTGAAACAGCTTTACCTTGTGACACTTTAAACATCAATTGTAAACAATGAATTAACCTCTTCTGTCCTTACTTAATTTGCACCATGTCAGATGCTATAAGATAATGTCAAATGACACTTGTGTGTGACAGTCCCAAACTAACACAGCTGCAAAATGTGGAGAGATTTAAAAACTCGGGACATGTTTGAAATCTCACCCGAAAATCCTGAACACGGAGCGGACGTTCGATTGAATGTGTTCAAACGAGCAGCTGTGCTTTTCCTTTCATTGATCTAGACAGTGGATGTAGTCACTGCTTTTGTACATAACATGTGTCAATCAGCATAAACAACAGAAAAGGCACGCAGCATTAATATCGGAAGAATGAAAACACGTTAGAGAGTAGCTGAATTTCAATTCTACTTGATGGCTGATGGGGTCGTGGCCGTTGACATGAAGAGTGCAGTCTTCTGCAGCGCATGTGAACCCTCCCTGTACGCCCCTATTTCGATATCCTTTTTCTCCCGTTTTAAAATATCTTCAGAGATGCCAACAAAACATAAAAGAAGAAACTTGGGGCCAAGGACGTTCGTAACTCGCCACCAGTTCAGGCTCAACAATTGCTGCCAGCGAGTCTGTGCCCGACTACGTTGCTGAGCTGCGTCGTGTAGCTCAGCACTGCGAGCAGAAATCTTTTTCATACGAAGTTTTGCGAGCGTTTCTTTATGAGGTATGCGACGAAGTCATTTAGCGACACCTTCTCGCCACGCCAGATCTCACTTTTCCTAGGGCTCAAACACTTGCGATTGCTGCGTAGTATGCCAGAAACCACAAATGGAAAACCCGACTTCCGGGCTCCAGAGACCATAGAGGTTCGCCACATTGAAAACACGACCCACCCAAGGCATGAAACGGTGCATCAATGCCAAGCTACAACCATGGCGCAGGGAAGACATCTCCGAGTACAGCTAGAAACTGTTGCGCACGACACAAGTAGGTACTAATTTTTAACATACCATTTCTGTGGCGGAAAGGGACAAATCATACATGCATACCATCAGCAGTTGGCCAAAATCAAGCACCACACTCCGGAAGCGCGATCCAGGCATCGTCCGGAATAACACAGGTGAAGGGCAAAGTGTTAAATTTATTAAACCGAGGCAGACATTGTCAAGTTAAACTTTATCAAATTCCCATCTCGCATAGAAGTTGATACTAGAAATGCTTGGTCCAAATTGTTCTATAGCGAATGTGTCATCTTGGAATTGCTGCAGAGATTTAAACGTAAATCGCTTTCCGGACCTATTCACAGTTCAAGTTGGTGGTTTGGGGAAGTGTAAATGTTTTCACGCGGTTCAACGAAAAGGAGCGTGAGCCACCCTTGCTGATCGTGAAAAGACGTGGAGCAAGCCTTGAAAGGAACCGGTTCCAAGTGTTCAATAAACTACGTGTTACGTGAGCAACAGACCTTTCCGAAAATATGTGGTTTCCCCAGCGTGCACTTTATGCATTGCGACGTTCAGATGCATGGCACAAGGAATTATCCAAGACGCAAAGTCATACCAACTGCCAACATCAGAGCTAATGATGACTTAACTTGTAACACAGTACTTTATTACGCTCTTGGTCAAGAAACGTCTCCGTAACGCTATAAAATGGCTTGGTACACGACCAGGTGCGGCGCTGGGGTTTACGAGGAGCCAGAAAAGCTGTCAATCTAGCCAGCACCGCGGGGAACTGGGCGCCCAGGAAGTGCTGTTGCAATTTCTAATCCTCTCTTCATGGGCCACCTTTAGATCACAGTGACACGTCGCAACTCTGACATATTTTCTCATACGTCGAATTGTATTTAGCTCTGTAGGCTGAGTGAACTGATCAAACTTTAAAATGTTCATTGCAGGTACCATTGTAAACTGTGCGAATGTTGTATCACCCGGAAACACTTAAAAGAACACCGTGCAAACTCTCGCGACGGCGCTCCCTCGGATCAAGTATTGTCTGGGGGCCGGAAACGGCGAACATAGATTAGACTTACTCAATGAACGTCGCAGCATCCTGTTCACTGTGCCGTTCTTTCAACCGAAATGCAATAATGAAACGCATTTAACCGCAGTATGCATTTACTTGGCGACGATGATGTTTGTGAACCCCTGACAATAGAGGACGGATGTGTATTAAACTTTTCCTCATTTGGAAGCTGAAGTTAGTGGTGGGCAGTGGCGTACCAACTTGCTTTTGAGTGGGGGGGCAAACCCCCCCCCCCCCCTCAGCTGCGTTCGCGCTTTGCCGCGCGTTTTATGAAGGTAGTGGCGGTTTCCAAACAATAAAAACAACAAACAACTTGTGTGATAACAATTTATTTGTCGTTTCTTAGCACTCAGTTGGCCTATAATAAGCTTCGAGACAATTACAAACCGAAAAAAATTCCTTTAAAATATCACATTGATGAGTTAAAGCCAATTGGTTAAAACTGTCACATTGATGGTTTTTTTACTTATGGCTGGAAATAATCACCCGTGAAAGAAGCGGCCTCACCTTGTTCTTGATCATTTCTCTGTTCCTTTCCTTTGTCATGTGGTGAATTCTGACCTTCAGATACTCTTCAGCTAGCTTCTAAAGGCACGTTCACACCTTGCGACCGAGTACAACCGAGAGAGACCAGACCGGTTTTAAGCCTCTTGCGATCTCTTAGGACCGGATGCGTTACAGCGGAGCTGGTCCTAAGAGATCGCAAGAGGCTTAAAACCGGTCTGGTCTCTCTCGGTCGTACTCGGTCGCAAGAGTGTGAACGGGCCTTTACACAAGCTGTAAATATGGTTGTCTAGAGGATTGCAGTCTAGGTGGGGTTCCAGTTGCAAGAACCGCTTCTTCTCTGGCAATGCACTCAACACTTTCAAGATCAGCTGTTTGGTCCTATGCTGCATCGCTTTGACGGTTTTCCACTCGGCCTGCAACCGCCGCAGCCCTTTCTCGACAGCTTCGCACAGTCCGACGACGTCTTGTGATGGAGAAAAAGTCCATCCCCGTTTTTTTACCTAACAAGAGGTGCCAGCTCTTGTAAATGCAGGGCTGCGATACACTCTTCGCATGTTGTAGTTGAACGAACTTTGCAAACAACCAAGCCCGCAATGTATGGCACCATAGAAATGACAAAAGGGACAGGCTTTCAGGACGGTGAATGCGGTGCTTGTAATCGTGGTCTTCTGGCTGCATAACTGGTGCCCTTCTGGTGTCGGTAAGAGTAGCGGTTGCACCTTCTTCAGGCACAATAAGAGATCCCGTCAGGATTGATACTATGTCTTGAGAGCAATCTCCCGAGTTGGAAGACTTCACTTCTGTCTGAATCAACAGTCGTCTGTACGAAGCCATGAACTGCGCAGCCGTAGGGTAGTAGTTAAAACCTGCCCGTCCTCGAATGTACCCGAAGCACTCAGCATGGTCCTGGCTCAACTTGTGTGTTAAGAGCTACTTTAGGCACTCCTGACCGAAAAGCTCATTGAACAGCTTTTCGGTACTTGCAATGCAGATCAAGAAACCGACGAAACCGGTTTTCTTTAACCCTTCCAAAATAGGACGTCCCGATGGGTCTTTCAGTCTCTTGATGTACGCTCGAGCCTCAGAAAATAATGACCTCCAGCATGCTTCATTCTGCTTCCGTAAGGCCGCCTTGTAGGATCTTGCCAACGGGTTCCTAGAATTGAGGACGTCAAACAAGTGGTCGAAAACTATGGGGAATTTCGCTGTTGCATTTGCTCCTTTTAACTGCGGCATCTTGAGCACCTGCTTGCAGAAGTCTAAAGCGTCAGCCACTGATGCACTCAGTGCTTGAACTTGTGCTACTTGCTCTTCAGTGGCGCGCGCCTTGTGTTGATACCATTGCTTGGTAGGTGAATTTACAGGCAGGTCTCCCCCGCTTTGGCCATGTCAGCAGTCGTAGCGACCGTGCAGTCTCGAGGCTTGGGTGCCGGCCGCTTCTTTTTAACCTGTAATAGAAAGCATACATGTGCTTCCTGAGTGCCAAGTTACAAGCACACTGGATGCGTAAAACAGTGTCAAAAGAGATGACGCCACAGCCTACTGGCTACACGTGAAGCAAAAACTATAGGTGAAAAAAAAGTTGTAGAAATCCTTTACACCCCCTTTCTTTCTCTCTCTCTCTCACACACAGACACACACACGCACGCACACACATCCAGTCGTCACGAACTGACACACACATCCGAGCTTCAGACGGCACACATGCCACGAACTGACGTGATAAGCGCGAAACATTAATTTTACTGTCACAATTCCCCTTTTGACTACTCACTGGCTTTTGGAGATGCATTGGAAAGGCAGGGAACACACTGGGCACACTCCCAGGCAGCAGTCGCGTCGTTTGTCCGGTGCGGTCGAAGCACTCCGGTGCGAAATGCACGGAACACAAACGATCTCCGTTTTTCGCTTGCCAGCGTTCGCGACGAACGGCTTGCTCCCGGATCCTTTGGAAGTCTGTTAATGAATACGAGGCTGTTAATTGTCGTGCGCAGGCGCCAAATCGCCGGGCATCGCCAGGGCGTAGGGAACCTCGATTGCATCCCCATTCAGAACAATTCTCATTGTACTTACAAGTGTAATGTGATCCCCTGCCCCTCCTTCGCCCTGCTGGTACATCCGTACGCAACACAGGAGCAAGTCATTCTTGTAGGAGTCTTGTTTACGTGCCCTCTTCGTCAGTTTCCACTTGCTTTTAGTCCACAACAAAGACCGCGTTCTATCAGGCGCGTTTTCTGCCCACGGCAAGATGGCGGCCGCCGGCTTCATTTGACGAGCGCCCCTCCACTCCAGCAAACTTATTTACGTCCTCCTTGGGCGTTCGTTTGTGGAATCAAGGTTTCTTCTCTTCAATGTTTGCTAGTGAAATGGAACATCACCTCTACAGCGCCTACATTCTCGTATCGGCCAACATAATCTTCCGCCATCCAGCAACACCAGTTGCGGAAACAAGATAAAGTGCCTAGTTCCAATGCAACTAAAATTAAGGCGGCTAAGTATTTGAAAAACTGTGTTTTCTGCAGAGTTGTGTGTTCACCTTATGAATGCAAGCTCGCTAAAGCCACCTATAACTTGTTCGCCAAGGATAACTTGAGAAACGCGCTTCAAGCACAGAGCTGAAATCAAGTCACAGGAACGCCTCGTCAAGTCGTACAATCAGTTGACAGTGAAGCAAGGTGAGAGACATGGAGACCTCTGTAGTGAGCAGCGTCGCTCAGGGGGACCCGTCGTGGAATATTGTAACGCTATTGGTGGACGAAAAACCTTCGGAAGCAGATCAGACTCTCTCCACAAACGTCGAAGATACCAGTTCGCTTCCTCATTTTTTCAACCAAAACTTGTTGCATTAACCCTAGTGTGCGCTAAGTGGAATGAACTTCTTCCACACGTCTCCAATAGGCCATATGCAAACTTCTTGCCAGCTATCATCATCATGCCATTAGGAGCCGCCATAATAGGTTTATCTCATCTTCTAGTTGTGGACGAGGGCGCATCTGAATTTAACTCGGTTTTCTATGATATTAGGGCAGTTTATTTGTACACTCAACGGGGTCTGGTTAGTTTCAGTTCAAAGAAGAAAATAAAGACGGCCGCAAATTTCTGGAAAGGGAATTGCCTGCAACGGAGGTCGCAAGCCTCGTCAGTCAAGCAGTGAACTGAGCTAGTCCAGGTCAATGAACGATATTTCTCGAAGACGTCCTGTGAAGGGTTCGTGCTGGACTCACAATAGGTGATCATATTTTAGTTTTACGACTTCCACTTTGTCGAGACTATTGCTTCTCAGGCGAAACCATCGGTATGGGAACCCCCAATATGGAGGAAATCTGATAATTGATCGCTGAATACACTAGATGGCGCTTTCTTTTTGCACATGGTCTCTATGAAATGTGTCTGGAAGATGCAGTCGAGCCTAAAACAAATGCGACTGCAGAATGAGCGATAACGCATGGGATGTAAGCGCAATTATCGCGTCAGATAAGAAATCTTAGGATACAAGTAACATACGCCATAAGGGTCCAACCGGGAAGTCGGCCTGAGCCAAGTCGCGACACAAACATGTGTTTTCGCAGTGGCACACTAGGAAATACTGTTTCCTTGGAAGCCCACGCTCTTCTCACATAGCACTCATTTCATCGTTGTAGACCGACCTGAGTGAATCTCGTATCGCGTCCTCGGCAAGGACTGGCTTCTATGGGAAAGGTTGCCAACACCGATGCAGCTGCACTAAAATCGCCGCGTATCGCAGACGACCACCCTTCGGCTAGACGAAGAATGCCAGCAGCGCCCGATACCACATTTTACGTCCATGTATACAAAAGTATGGTCCGTCTGGCCTCTTGAAATTGGCGACACTAATTTTTACTATCAGATAAGAAATTTAGACGGCTGTGCATTACGATTGCCGGCCTGGGGGTTTTGACGTGCATCACGTGGTTGTGTAAATGACCCCCACGCCAATACGATGCTCAGTATAGATTGAAACGAGCAGGGACGCCGATTGAACATCGAATGCCTGGGTTCTCCAGTCCAAGCTTCCTGCTTCACGTGCTCAGGCTCTGGCGCACCAACACACTCGGCCGCCGCTCCCCCTCAGCAGCGCCTTTCGAGGGTTGTGTGGCTCAGTCCAGTCCCATGAGCTGACCGCTCGTTTGATGCTGACGCTGTAACCATGTAGGCAAAAAATTGTTCGCTAAGCTGCGGCATCGCCGCTATTCCACACAGCGATCTCTGATTGGCGCTAAGCAAAGTCGCGTTTCCGGACGTCCAGGTCTTCGACTGACTGAAGCCTCATCCGACATGGGTCCTAAGACAGCCGCCAGGCCGTCCAAGTTTCTAGCGCAGTCTGACACCGAGCATATTGCCGCGAGCGCAGCCGAGCCAAGCCACGCAGCGCGGCCTCGTGGCCTCTAGCGGATATCGCGCGAGCGCTTTCCATAGCAGAAGATCCCGGGGTTCGATCCTCGTGGAAAGCGCCGCGCTCTTTATTCATTCGCTTCCGGTTTGGATGTCTGGTAATTTCGAGAACCGTGCTGCCTGTTCTAGGTTAGAGAGTGTTCTGCGCGCCGAATGTTCCAGAAGCCTCCACGCGTAGCACAAAGCGGGCTCCGCGACTGACCGGACTCAGGCTCGACCTCGCTATTACGCCGACTCTCGGCGCTCTGGCTGACGCTTTGTCAGTATCCTTTGTTTTCTCTTTATTTTCGCGTACAAGTTTGCCCCAGTAAACGTTAATTTCTCTTTCTGCACTATTTGTTGTTCTTTTAGTCACCACCCGTGACATTCCTGGCGGAGGCGCGGTGCACGCACTAACTGTCGCCATTAACCGTATCCTCCGAGGACCCGTTCGCCAAGCCCCACTACAGGTCGTCGAGTTACGTGGAGAGGCAGGGCTTGGGCAAGCCAGCGTCTGCGTAGCAAATGTGGCCGGCCCTGGGTTTGGACCATACCGCCGGACAAGACGGCAAAGAACGTCAAAGACGCTACGCGTGACCTGCCCGCCCAGCTGGCGGAAAACCGCCCGCCGCATCGCCACTACGGCGTTCGCCGCCTGTGGATTCCGCCGCCGCGACGACGCCGTTCCTCGGCAGGAATCTCCCAGGACTGACGAAGACCGGCTACCTGCAGTACTGTACCGAGTGGTCTGGCGCACAACGGCGGACGGACTGGACGAGAGCGCAACGCCCGGAACATCTACTTGCTCTAGCCGGAAGGAACGGCAAGCGTGATGAAGTATGCCAAATCACGGAAGCCGCCTATGCACCATGTGGGAAGTTTATGCGCGACCGAGTTGAAGCGAACATTTGCCGTCAACACGCGACGTGAGCGACCGAAGACCTCGCTTCGAGAGAGTTGAAGCTCAGGGACCCAGAGGAAAAGCGCGACATCCTTTCGCTGAAGGCCGTCCTCCGCGCCTGCTCGCACCGCGCCGAGCCCGCATGCCACAGATGAAAGGCCTGGCTGGTACTCAAGCGCTGAGGTCTGTCAGGGATGACAATTTTCGTCGGTACGTTCGTCGGTACGAATGTATCTTTCACCGGTAATTCCGCTTATGCGCTTTAGGCGACACAGACAGACTACATGGTTGGACCGACTGCAGCAGGCGGCCAGCTGGTAAACCGCTCGAATCCGGCCATACGTCGAAAACTACGTGTCATGCCTAGAGCAAAACAGCGACAGCCACTAACCATGCACAATTAATCTATCCTTTTCAGAACTCCATTGTTGGAGCGCGTAGAATCTCATAAATTTCGCTGAAGACGCTGTTCAGCGCAGAAAAATTATGATCGGTCATTTTAAGTGGTAACGATCTCCAAAGCGAGATCTGAAGATCTCATTGGTTTACTACTTTAGGACTGCAGACAACTTCTTCCGACCGGGTTGAAACGACAAATCTATACCTCTAGTGATACGCTCGAGGCCGCTATCACTGTTTATCTGGTGTGGGGACATTACCACTTTGACGCAATCTTAACCAATTATTTGCTGTTACAAGAACGCGCCGGTTCGGCCGGTCGATAACCTGCCCCGTTTCCAAACAGCCCCATTCTGGTTTCAATAAACATAAAATACTTAAGGTAGATAACCTTTTTTGTCTAAAGCGTACATGTTCAATTCACCCACAAATCAACACTGATCTTGACATCTTTTCAATCGAAACGTGCCTACCCAGGCAAACAAATTACAACCTGAGCGCCGACAGTTTCTGAAAGCCAAAAATTAGAACTAATTATGGTACTCAAGAGAATTATCCTACCAGATTACAGATATCCTAAACAAACATTATTATGCGTGTGTAGATAGCCCGGGAAATCACTTCTACGCTTCATTTCTCAAAAAATACCTGGCGAGAATATTTTAGCGTTCTTTATGTACAGCCAAACCTAGTGGAGTCAGTGTTATTAATCAGTGCTCTTTGATTTTGTTTTTGTTAGGCTAAAGAGGTTTTAGCTGGCTGAAATAATTTCTTGACTTGTATGCTGTAGGCTGGCTTTTTTCATTTCGTATCTCGATTTGTGCCCATGCTGGTGAGCGTTGTTACGGGGGTTGGGGCCCAGTCAGGTGATTGTAGTTTCTGCCTTTTTGTCCTCCAACCCCCACCAGACAATGTGTGTCAAAAAATAAAATAAACAAACAAACAAACAAACAAACTTTGATTGCGACTGCACGTAAGGAGAGAAGCTGAGGCTTCAGGCAGATCCTCTCTAGGAAGCATGCGGCGTGCTGTATGTCTTCTTCCCGTAGGCAATTCCCGAAGACCCCGATGGGCTGTCATTATGGCACCTAATCCCCTTCTTCGGCATTTGCTGCAACCTAGAAGAGCTCCGTCCTCATCCACGCACAAAAGGCTCATGGTCTCTGCACCCCGCCACGCACGCACCTCAGTGTGCACCTCACACATGGTGTCGCTGGAACGGGTTCCATCCTGCATATATAAAAGCAGAATTGAGTCAGTCACAAAAAAAGCTGCAAAATGACGCACAAGGAATTAACATTAAAAAATCGTGGCACACTTAATTACCATTAAGGGTTCCTTTATACATACTACCCATTAAGCAGACGGGGAGGAGGTGGATGAGAGGAGGGGGTGGGAGGGGTGGGGGTTACAGTGTGCGCACGCCTGCGCCGACAACGCCACCCCGCCTTTTCGTCGAAATGGGGTTTCTCACGCTAACGCAAAATTAAAAGTATTGATTTTATTCATTTACTACTTGCCATACCCCTGAGCCGCATAAGAAGACATGCCAGTGAGCATATCTCCTGGTCCTGTCTAAGAGCCACCGTAGTCTAAGCAGAAGGCACAAACAATTGTCTTGTTTTAAGACCAAGGCACATGAAAAACCATGCAAAATAAGGGAAAGCAGAGAACCTGCCTCGGAGCATCATGACATTTGAAGCGACACTTATTACAAGTAGCTGCCATGAGTGCTATACGTGAAAGACAACTTTACTAAAACCGTGCTACAGCCTGCTCAGTTGTAACGAGGCCCATATTCGAAGCCCTGGCAGTGTTGCAATGCAAAAGCCTATAGCATGGCCTAGACTTGACAGCGAAGATTTGTTTTCTCAGCTTTGCGGTAATAACAGCGGCAACACGTAACAGGTATGGTTCCAGTACACTCAACATTTTGTTTGCCGAGGAACTGAACTGTTTTGTATTATTATTTGTTTCTGGCTTCCAGATTTCGTCACTCATAGGTACAGTGAGGAATTTGTGCCAGCACAAACAGAGTCCGAACCTATCCTCCTCAATTTAACTCCATATTTTCCTATTGTAATAACTTCCACTGACATCCTCGTATCACAACTACTAACAAAAGAAATAAAGGGAACATACGCAAGAAATAAAGTGTACGTACCAGACGATGCAGAAGGTAATTCATACAGCGTTTATTTGAGCTCTAATGTCCGACAAACAGTAGACGCGATCACCGATGTCTCGAGTGACGAGACGAGAGACCGCCACGACGCGAACCACCGACCGGCTAGCGCCGAACACGTTTCCCACAACCAACGGTCCTACCTCACTGTCTGCTAACCTCTCGAAATTGATAAGAGCGAACAACGAGGAGAGGACACTGGAACTCTTTCCCGAAAACAAGGTCAGCTATTCATGCGGAAAGGGTCCACTCTCCATAGAAAAAAAGTCGGGGGCATCTTGTTCTGGAGCTTCAGCAAGGCGCTGCCGCGAGCTGAGGCTTAGCTTGCGGGCAGAAGTCTGAAGGAAACGCAGAGCGAAGTTTTGCGGGTCCATTGCTCTTTTTCACGTCAGCCTGAACTCGTGATGCGTCCAGCTTACATCCCAAAGAAAATCTTCCGGGTGCCAAAATAGCAACATTTTGACTTTGGATCGTGGATGAAAGTGAGTTTTTGGATTGTAAAACAGGGTTGCCAAACGCAACTCTCAAAGGATCACGGCAGCTGTCGCCGAGACGCATCCAGCCTCCTCCCGCCAGCCGCTCATCCCCGCTCTCTGGGTGTGTCTGAACGGGGTCGCTCGCGCACTGCATCTGCAGCCACTTCGCGAACGCGGATCCCCTTTCCAGTGTGAATGCGCCATTACGCTGCGTGGCGTGAAGGCACCTCAAAGTCTCGCGACAGCAGGCCGGACTCGCTA